>CM064896.1:16456181-16621181 GCA_030347415.2 Decapterus maruadsi
CGACACATTGTACCAGCTAATGGGGATTATAATAAACATGTTCAGTCTTAAAGGCTGTTTGGCTCTGACCCAAATCAGCCATGTGTTTGACTTCAGACGACTGTGGAGCGTGATCATCAGTCACAGGTGGCAACAACCACAAAGCAAAACAATGCAACCCTCAGTCCAAACAGCCGACGACTTCTGATATAATCACTGTGCTTGTGACTGGGGGAATCCACGCACACCGAGCGCACCATCAAACACAGGATCTGTCTTCCTGCGCCACCATCACCACCACCACCCTGAAGCAGCAGATGACGTGCGACTCCATCTGTCACTGTGAGCAGGCCACAGCTGGAGGGAGCAGACGAGACCCCAATCACAGTTGTGTAACATTTACATCCTGTAGTGTCATGAAATTGTTGGATGTTGGAGCCAGAAGCCAATGAGACCTTTACTGCAGACACCGACCGAGGTCTCAATTATTCTCAGTTGCAAACATTCTAGAACATTCCTAGCTTTGATTTTAAATCGATCAGAGGCGGGGCTTATTATGACATCATCTAGGGGAATTACTCTAGGTTTGCGCTACATGATAAGGCCTGAGAGAATAACTCTGCCTCCTTGTGCTTTGGCTTCTCCCTTATCTTTTATCCCCTTCACCAACACAACGAAGAGTTTGTGTCCAACAAGGATAAGAAATATGAGATCAGCTAGCTACCTACAGAGGATTTCTGTCCCCGATGACAGAGACGCTCTGGACAGTGAGAGGATATATCATGACACTGTCTGAAACTCACTGGGTTCGTAATTTGGAGTTAATGACTTTTGGCTGCAGCATCTGGTCGGAATGAAGATGTTGTTACTCCAAGACAGACGGAGAAGCGTTTGCTCTCCAGCTGGAGCGGGTTGTTCTTCAGCGCAGTGGAGAACAGGAGGGGGCAACACACCTCAACTCTGTGTGCGTGTGCATGTGTGTGTGAAAGAGATTGTGTGTGTATGTGTGTGTGAAAAAGGAGTGTGACTAATATAGTTGAGGTTGGGATTAACTTTTCCACCCTGAATATCATGCTTTTTAAACCTCCTGACACAATATGCTCTCTAACACACACACACGCACACGCGCACACACACACATACACACACACGTGCATACACACTATGCAAATAGCTGACTTCGAAAATAGCAAATGTTTACTGAGATGAAAGGTTTGGCTTATTTTCTCCCCTCTAAGAGGATCCAAGCCAAAATGAGTGACTGCCAACAATTTCTCTGCGAGTGTGTGCACGTAATGAACGTATTTGTGTGTGTGTGTGTGTGTGTGTGTGTGTGTGTGTGTGTGTGTGTGTGTGCACTTGTAAATATCGCTTCAGGGGGTCTGAGTGGTGGGAGCCCACCAACAGTGGGGGGCCCAAGACCGACGTGGGGCCCAAAAACGCGGGCCCCAGATCGATTTCAATCAAAATGACCCCAGAAGCTTCTCCTGATGCCCCTCTCGCTTTTTTATTGCATGTCCCACATGGTCACAAAAACTTGAAATGTGTGTGCGAGCTTTTTGCTCACTAGCGCCCCTGGGGCCCGGAAGGTGGCATAGCACCCCACACACACACCGGAAGTGTGTGCGGTGTGTGTGCAAGCTCAGACCCCATGAAGTGACAAGTACTTTGGTGGTGACGTACTTCCGGTTTGGAACCGGAAGTAGGATTTTCCGCGAATCCAAGAGAAGAAGAGGAAGAAGAAGAAGAAGAAAACGACTTATGTAAGGTAAGCTGAGTGTTAAGTTGAAAATCTGTAAATATTGAACCACATTTACCGTGACAAAATAATATATGCATGGTTTTTTGGTTTATAGTTTGTATCGTTTATATTAGTGATGTAAATTAGCCTACTGTATTACAATAACGATTAGCTACTAACTTTAGCTAGGCTACTTAGCCTACTTGTGGTTAGCTTTAATGCTACCTGCGGGCTAAAAGGCCATTACTTTAACCTATGCTACAGCAGCTGCTCTGCTGGCAGTACGTCATCCGGACGAGAGAGAGGGGGTAACAGGGGAGTGATGCAGATAATTGTTGGTGAAGCCGGGTCATTAAAACTGGAGTCGGCAGTGATGGAGAGCTGTCAATATTCAAAGTTTGGGATTTCATAAAGTGTACTGGATTAACCTTCCCGGGTATCCTCCAAATTAAAACCCCCACTAACTACGGAGATTACCATTAACCTTATTTTGAAACAGGATGTTGACTTAAAGCCTGCAGGTAACTTGATCTCCCTTTCCGATCGCGTCCACTATAAGCTAACGTTACAATAACACTTAAAACGGCATTCTGTGTAACGTAAGCAAGATAATCTTTATTTAAAACCACCCTAGAAAGTGAATGTGGCAGCGAGACAGAGCAGAAAAGGCAGGCTGGGTTAATTAGCCCAGTAGCTCATGCTAACGCTAAACAGCCGGATGGGGATAGAGGCGGAGGCGGCTGGTCTGGCTCTTTAACCGAAGGTAGGTGTTTTCACAGGCTGGCCGGGGCGTGGGGTGTGTGCGTGTGTGGGGGGGGGGGGGTGAAAGTCAGTGGAGCTGGGTCATAGCGGAGCGTTTGTACGGAGCAGCTGCTGTTTACTTTTTTCTCCCTCTCTGAGCATTTTCGCCTGAGGGAATCAGCTGTTGTTGTTATTGATCCGACTCGCGTCAGGCAGGTCGATAACCAGCGTCACTGTGTTAACTCGGACCGGGGCTTCAGGTATTGTTGACATGAATGAACACAAAGCTGGCTCTAGCCTCCTTTGCAGTACAGGTCTGATCACTGCTAGTCTGGCTAGCCGGGTTAGCCGGCCGGGTTAGCCGTCCGGGGCTGGGGTGTGTGCATGTGGGGGTGAAAGTCCATCAGAGCGCAGCGTTTGTGCGGAGGGATCACGCTGAGCAGCTGCTGTTTACTTTTCTCTCTCTCTCTCTCTCTCTCTGTCTCTGAGCATCTCCGCCTGACGGAATCAGCTGTTGTTGTTGTTGTTGTTGTTGTTGTTGTTGTTGTTGTTGTTGTTAACTCGCCTCGTCAGGAGGAAACCGGACCGAGGCTTCAGGTTTTGTTGACATGAACACAAAGCTGGTTCGAGCCGCCGCATTCCCGCACGAGACACGGTGATAAAAGAATCATAGCGAGCTACAGGTAGTGCTGTGGATTTCTCAGGTCCTCCACCTGTTTGATTCAGAGGATGATGAATGAACGGGCTGTAAGTGGGGAAAAAAACTCCACTTGAAGCGGCAGCTTTATATCATGCACTGGGCTGATTTTATATTAGGCTTTTATTTTATTAAGCTACATAAACAAATGCAAACTGTCTCAGTGGCTGCTTAGTTTAGTCGTCTGACCTGCTGTTGCTGGTAGTCTTTTGCAGCTGGTCTTGAACTAGTCTGAACATGCACAATATTAAATTGTCTCTGATCATTTTGTGCAGATGCATTTTTTTCGTCTGTCAACAATAGCTTGCTGAACAATTCTCTTGAATGTGGAGTAATGATTAAAAAATGTTTTCCCAGGGCCATTATGTCCAAGAGAAGAAGGATCAGGCCTGAAGATGATGCAAAAAACATATCCTGTCTGGCACTGACAAGCCTGGCCTTTTGGCAAGACATATCAACAGTGACAAAGGTAAGTGGCAGTAGTTTCCTTGACACAACTTATGCATTTCAAAAGCAAACCAATAAAGTGCATACAAAGGAGAGTTTAGGTTCAGGTTATACGTATGTGGCTTTTTTGCTTTTGACAGAGAATTTCAATCAGACAGACTGTGTGATATTTTACAGTCCAGGCAAGACAGTGTGCTTTGTTAAAATATTCTACTGAAGTGTCCTGTGAAGTAAACATTAAACATCCGCCGGCCGGCTCTAGATACTTGGAGACATTGCCTGAGTTGTTGTGTACCAAGTTGAAAAACCACAACCTGAACTTCTATATCTGAACGTCTCTGATCTTACCCAACCGCGTAACGGCTCTGACCGGAAGTGACATTTCCTTGGTTGCCAACTCGGTGTGGGCTATATGTGACTGACTGTGATATTCACTGTACTGCAAAAAAAAAAGCCTGCAGCCAGCATGAGTTCTAGGCTATTGTTTTTTTTTTCTTCCTTTCCTCCTCCTTACTTCATAAGCGGGCAGCAGAGTAGAGAGCACACTAGTAGAACACGGTTTCCATAAATCCCAAGGATAAGACAGTGGTGCATGTCATGTTTTGCGTGTATGGAACAAGGAAGTAACTGACTTGACGATGTATAGCTGCGTGGGTCACACTTGACATCATTGACGGATCCTTGTAGGAGTTTATTTTACACACAAACCGACGTAGCTTTTGTGACAGACAGAGAAGGATCAAGTGGGAAAGTCGGCGTTTAGCAATTGGAAATATAAACACTAGCCTACTTCACCATCGTTGAGAGAAAGGGGAAGAACTTACATGTGAAGTGCACGTTATGCTGGGAGGAAAGCGTTTGTCCACATCGGCCGCGAGCAACTCAAATTTAATGAAGCATCTGACCACAACACATGCAGCAACTAAACGAGTGGCAAAAAACACAGACAACAATGATGAGCAATAAATTGAATTTTTGAAGTTTATATCCGCCCCATGGCAAAGGATATTTGTTTAAGGTTAATTATCTCTCTATGCTGTTCTATTCTATGAAACTGGCGTGTGAAACATGCTTCTAAAAAGCCGAATTCTTTGACATATTACTTTGTTTTAGTAACGCAAAAATTACTTTTCCTAGTAATTAGTTACTTTTATAATAGAGTAATTGAGTTACTAACTCAATTACTTTTTTAAGAAGTAATTTGTAATTGTAATTAGTTACTTTTTCAAAGTAATTTGGCCATCACTGCTAATTGTTAAATTGAATTTCAGGTGGTGGACCCTCAGACTCCTGCAGCAGCAGTAGAGACAGAGACCAGTCCTGTGACCCAGACGTTCCATGAGGAATCAAAGCCAGATGAGACTAACACACAGGTAAAAAAGACACTGTAGACAGTTATCACAACTAATCTGTTGTGACTTGCATGTGATGCTGTTCTGTCACCAAAATGGGCCAGATGTGAGTGATTCAGGTTAACGTACTGTGCTGAATGTGGCGCTCAGTGTGTCACTCACTGCCTAGCGAGCTGCATGCACAGACCAGAAGACTTGATTCACGTTCAGTAACCGTACTGCTAAACTTATCACATCTGTGTAACATCATGTTAAGTGAATGTACTGTGCACACAAGACTCGTGTTCACCATGTAGTAATATTTGCTGGTTCTCCCACAAATGTCTGTGTACTGTTACATGGACGCACCGTCCCTCTTTTTTTTAAAGACATATTTAAGTGTAAAAAATGTTTGTATTTCTCCAATATTAATCATTTTCCCAGTATTATTCTGAGTGTATCTAAGGAAATGCATGTGATGTTTGATCTGTGTGATGTGATTTAACATCACTAATTGTTTAATTGAATTTTAGGTGGTGGACCCACAGACTCCTGCAGCAGCAGTAGAGACAGAGACCAGTCCTGTAACCCAGACGTTCCATGAGGAATCAAAGCCAAATGAGACTAACACACAGGTAAAAAAGACATATCTGTTGTGACTAGCATGTGATGCTGTTCTGTCACCAAAATTGGCCAGATGTGAGTGATTCAGGTTCACGTGCTGTGCTGAATGTGGCGCTCAGTGTGTCACTCACTGCCTAGTGAGCTGCATGCACAGACCAGAAGACATGATTCACGTTCAGTAACCGTACTGCTAAACTTATCACATCTGTGTAACATCATGTTAAGTGAATGTACTGTGCACACAAGACTCGTGTTCACCATGTAGTAATATTTGCTGGTTCTCCCACAAATGTCTGTGTACTGTTACATGGACGCACCGTCCCTCTTTTTTTTAGACATATTTAAGTGTAAAAAATGTTTGTGTTTCTACAATATTAATCATGTTTCCAGTATTATTCTGAGTATATCCAAGGAAATGCATGTGATGTTTGATCTGTGTGATGATTGAATTTCAGGTGGTGGACCCACAGACTCCTGCAGCAGCAGTAGAGACAGAGACCAGTCCTGTAACCCAGATGTTCCATGAGGAATCAAAGCCAGATGAGACTAACACACAGGTAAAAAAGACATTGTAGACAGTCATCACAACTACTCTGTGGTGACTAGCATGTGATGCTGTTCTGTCACCAAAATGGGCCAATGTCCACTTTGCTTTGATGCAGTCATTATTACTTGTTAGGTGGTATGATAACAGTCAAGTAATGTCACACATTTCAAGTCATGTCCTTGTGGGGTCATTTCATGTCACAAACACTCTTGATGGGCAAGAGGAACTTAACACACTTGTATGTTTCCAGTCTCACCCATATGAGGCCCTTGCGTTTGGTTCTCACTATAGGTGTTTTTATGTTCCTTTGGCAACACTTGGCATTATCTCAACATTGATTTTAATAGTCATAATTGTACACTGTGTGAGCTGTTGCGTGTTTTGAAGTGTTATTTCAAATGTGAGGCACTGCAAATCTTTGTAATGGCTCATAAGAGTTGCTGATACCTCAGAAAAACGATGCTGTGATCTCAGTCTTAGAGTTCTGTGCTGTTTGAGAATCTGTTCTACTTTTAGGTAACATTGTTAGCTGTGAATGTCTCCACATACAGCTATGATTTCATTCAGCTCTAAGTGTCTTCTTGTCTGGCATCTAAATTTCAGGTGGTGGACCCTCAGACTCCTGCAGCAGCAGTAGAGACAGAGACCAGTCCTGTGACCCAGATGTTCCATGAGGAATCAAAGCCAGATGAGACTAACACACAGGTAAAAAAGACATTGTAGACAGTCATCACAACTACTCTGTGGTGACTAGCATGTGATGCTGTTCTGTCACCAAAATGGGCCAATGTCCACTTTGCTTTGATGCAGTCATTATTACTTGTTAGGTGGTATGATAACAGTCAGGTAATGTCACACATGTCAAGTCATGTCTTTGTGGGGTCATTTCATGTCACAAACACTCTTGATGGGGGAGGGGAACTTAACACACTTGTATGTTTCCAGTCTCACCCATATGAGGCCCTTGCGTTTGGTTCTCACTGTAGATGTTTTTATGTTCCTTTGGCAACACTTGGCATTATCTCAGCTTTGATTTTAACATTCATAATTGTATACTGTGTGAGCTGTTGCGTGTCTGAAAGTGATATTTCAAATGTGAGACACTGCAAATTGTTGTAATGGCTCATAAGAGTTGCTGATACCTCAGAAAGACTAAGACAAAATGGGCCATCAATGTTTATATTGCTTTAAAGTAGTCATGATTACTCATTGGATGGTGTGATAACAGCCAGCTAATGTCACACATTTCAAGTCATGTCCTTGTGGGGTCATTTCATGTCACAAACACTCTTGATGGGCGAGGGGAACTTAACACACTTGTATGTTTCCAGTCTCACCCATATGAGGCCCTTCCGTTTGGTTCTCACTGAAGGTGTTTTTATGTTCCTTTGGCAACACCTGGCATTATCTAAAGTTTGATTTTAACAGTCACAATTGTACACTGTGTGAGCTGTTGCATGTTTTAAAGTGATATTTCAAATGTGAGGCACTGCAAATCTTTGTAATGGCTCATAAGAGTTGCTGATACCTCAGAAAGACTAAGACAAAATGGGCCATCAATGTTCATATTGCTTTAAAGTAGTCATGATTACTCATTGGATGGTGTGATAACAGCCATCTAATGTCACACATTTCAAGTCATGTCCTTGTGGGGTCATTTCATGTCACAAACCCTCTTGATGGGCTAGGGGAACTTAACACACTTGTATGTTTCCAGTCTCACCCATATGAGGCCCTTGCGTTTGGTTCTCACTATAGGTGTTTTTATGTTCCCTTGGCAACACTTGGCATTATCTCAACATTGATTTTAATAGTCATAATTGTACACTGTGTGAGCTGTTGCGTGTTTTGAAGTGTTATTTCAAATGTGAGGCACTGCAAATCTTTGTAATGGCTCATAAGAGTTGCTGATACCTCAGAAAAACGATGCTGTGATCTCAGTCTTAGAGTTCTGTGCTGTTTGAGAATCTGTTCTACTTTTAGGTAACATTGTTAGCTGTGAATGTCTCCACATACAGCTATGATTTCATTCAGCTCTAAGTGTCTTCTTGTCTGGCATCTAAATTTCAGGTGGTGGACCCTCAGACTCCTGCAGCAGCAGTAGAGACAGAGACCAGTCCTGTAACCCAGATGTTCCATGAGGAATCAAAGCCAGATGAGACTAACACACAGGTAAAAAAGACATTGTAGACAGTCATCACAACTACTCTGTGGTGACTAGCATGTGATGCTGTTCTGTCACCAAAATGGGCCAATGTCCACTTTGCTTTGATGCAGTCATTATTACTTGTTAGGTGGTATGATAACAGTCAGGTAATGTCACACATTTCAAGTCATGTCCTTGTGGGGTCATTTCATGTCACAAACACTCTTGATGGGGGAGGGGAACTTAACACACTTGTATGTTTCCAGTCTCACCCATATGAGGCCCTTGCGTTTGGTTCTCATTGTAGGTGTTTTTATGTTCCTTTGGCAACACCTGGCATTATCTCAGCTTTGATTTTAACATTCATAATTGTATACTGTGTGAGCTGTTGCGTGTCTGAAAGTGATATTTCAAATGTGAGACACTGCAAATTGTTGTAATGGCTCATAAGAGTTGCTGATACCTCAGAAAGACTAAGACAAAATGGGCCATCAATGTTTATATTGCTTTAAAGTAGTCATGATTACTCATTGGATGGTGTGATAACAGCCAGCTAATGTCACACATTTCAAGTCATGTCCTTGTGGGGTCATTTCATGTCACAAACCCTCTTGATGGGGGACGGGAACTTAACACACTTGTATGTTTCCAGTCTCACCCATATGAGGCCCATCCGTTTGGTTCTCACTGAAGGTGTTTTTATGTTCCTGTGGCAACACCTGGCATTATCTAAAGTTTGATTTTAACAGTCACAATTGTACACTGTGTGAGCTGTTGCATGTTTTAAAGTGATATTTCAAATGTGAGGCACTGCAAATCTTTGTAATGGCTCATAAGAGTTGCTGATACCTCAGAAAGACTAAGACAAAATGGGCCATCAATGTTTATATTGCTTTAAAGTAGTCATGATTACTCATTGGATGGTATGATAACAGCCAGCTAATGTCACACATTTCAAGTCATGTCCTTGTGGGGTCATTTCATGTCACAAACACTCTTGATGGGCTAGGGGAACTTAACACACTTGTATGTTTCCAGTCTCACCCATATGAGGCCCTTGCGTTTGGTTCTCACTATAGGTGTTTTTATGTTCCTTTGGCAACACTTGGCATTATCTCAACATTGATTTTAATAGTCATAATTGTACACTGTGTGAGCTGTTGCGTGTTTTGAAGTGTTATTTCAAATGTGAGGCACTGCAAATCTTTGTAATGGCTAATGAGAGTTGCTGATACCTCAGAAAAACGATGCTGTGATCTCAGTCTTAGAGTTCTGTGCTGTTTGAGAATCTGTTCTACTTTTAGGTAACATTGTTAGCTGTGAATGTCTCCACATACAGCTATGATTTCATTCAGCTCTAAATGTCTTCTTGTCTGGCATCTAAATTTCAGGTGGTGGACCCTCAGACTCCTGCAGCAGCAGTAGAGACAGAGATCAGTCCTGTGACCCAGATGTTCCATGAGGAATCAAAGCCAGATGAGACTAACACACAGGTAAAAAAGACATTGTAGACAGTCATCACAACTACTCTGTGGTGACTAGCATGTGATGCTGTTCTGTCACCAAAATGGGCCAATGTCCACTTTGCTTTGATGCAGTCATTATTACTTGTTAGGTGGTATGATAACAGTCAGGTAATGTCACACATTTCAAGTCATGTCTTTGTGGGGTCATTTCATGTCACAAACCCTCTTGATGGGCAAGAGGAACTTAACACACTTGTATGTTTCCAGTCTCACCCATATGAGGCCCTTGCGTTTGGTTCTCACTATAGGTGTTTTTATGTTCCTTTGGCAACACTTGGCATTATCTCAACATTGATTTTAATAGTCATAATTGTACACTGTGTGAGCTGTTGCGTGTTTTAAAGTGTTATTTCAAATGTGAGGCACTGCAAATCTTTGTAATGGCTCATAAGAGTTGCTGATACCTCAGGAAGACTAAGTCAAAATGGGCCATCAATGTTCATATTGCTTTGAAGTAGTCATTATTACTCATTGGATGGTATGATAACAGTCAGCTAATGTCACACACACTTGTTTCCAGTCATATCATGTCACAAACACACTCTTTCTCTAGTCTCACCCATGTGGGGCCCTTCCGTTTGGTTCTCACTGAAGGTGTTTTTATGTTCCTGTGGCAACACCTGGCATTATCTAAAGTTTGATTTTAACAGTCACAATTGTACACTGTGTGAGCTGTTGCATGTTTTAAAGTGATATTTCAAATGTGAGGCACTGCAAATCTTTGTAATGGCTCATAAGAGTTGCTGATACCTCAGAAAATGATGCTGTGATCTCAGTCTTAGAGTTCTGTGCTGTTTGAGAATGTGTTCTACTTATAGGTAACATTGTTAGCTGCGAATGTCTCCACATACAGCTATGATTTCTGTCAGCTCTAAGTGTCTTCCTGTCTGGCATCTAAATTTCAGGTGGTGGACCCTCAGACTCCTGCAGCAGCAGTAGAGACAGAGATCAGTCCTGTAACCCAGATGTTCCATGAGGAATCAAAGCCAGATGAGACTAACACACAGGTAAAAAAGACATTGTAGACAGTCATCACAACTACTCTGTGGTGACTAGCATGTGATGCTGTTCTGTCACCAAAATGGGCCAATGTCCACTTTGCTTTGATGCAGTCATTATTACTTGTTAGGTGGTATGATAACAGTCAGCTAATGTCACACATTTCAAGTCATGTCTTTGTGGGGTCATTTCATGTCACAAACCCTCTTGATGGGGGAGGGGAACTTAACACACTTGTATGTTTCCAGTCTCACCCATATGAGGCCCTTCCGTTTGGTTCTCACTGTAGATGTTTTTATGTTCCTTTGGCAACACCTGGCATTATCTCAGCTTTGATTTTAACAGTCATAATTGTACACTGTGTGAGCTGTTGCGTGTCTTAAAGTGATATTTCAAATTTGAGACACTGTAAATCTTTGTAATGGCTCATAAGAGTTACTGATACCTCAGAAAGACTAAGTCAAAATGGGCCATCAATGTTCATATTGCTTTGAAGTAGTCGTCATTACTCATTGGATGGTATGATAACAGTCAGCTAATGTCACACACACTTGTTTTCAGTCATATCATGTCACAAACACACTCTTTCTCTAGTCTCACCCATGTGGGGCCCTTCCGTTTGGTTCTCACTGAAGGTGTTTTTATGTTCCTGTGGCAACACCTGGCATTATCTAGAGTTTGATTTTAACAGTCACAATTGTACACTGTGTGAGCTGTTGTGTGTTTAAGTGATATTTCAAATGTGAGGCACTGCAAATCTTTGTAATGGCTCATAAGAGTTACTGATACCTCAGAAACACTAAGCCAAAATGGGCCATCAATGTTTATATTGCTTTAAAGTAGACATGATTACTTATTGGATGGTATGATAACAGCCAGCTAATATCACACACACTTGTTTCCAGTCATTTCATTTCACAAACACACTCTTTCTCTAGGTTGCTTTTCTGAATGCATCTTTTTTTTCAGACTATGCCATGTTTGTATGGTACTACTATCTCAGGAACAGTTTTTGCTTAGGCTAACTTCTCCAATTGGCAGATTCCGCCTGTCTGCTCAAGTTAACAGACTGTTAACTGTTAAAGTTAACAGATTTTCATTTTTTTTCATGTTTAGGTTTTTCAAGCCCAAAGGTTTTCGCTCGTTGCTTATTCAGATAGTGATGAAACTGATGAGGACTGTATAGAGAACAAAACGTCCACTCCTCACCGTGATGGAAGGAAGGTATGCCATTCATGAAATCCATTCATTTTTTAGTCAAGTAATTGTATAAACGTTGCTGTTATTGGTTTTATGTGCATTTGTGGATGAATATATGCATGTCTTGACATAGCTTTTGTTTTTTCAGATGGATAGTGGGCCGGATGTGTCTGATCATTTGTATGATACCGATGAATGTATTGTGGAATACACCTGTGATGAGGCTTCTCCAAACCATTCCAACGAACAATCAGATGAACTTGTTCCACCACTGAGATGCACAAAAAGCATTCTGGTGAGGTCCTAAAAGTTATGAGTAAGTTACAGCACCCTCCAATTGGCCAAAATCAGCAAAGTACTACTGGCCATGGAGCAGGGACGCCTAGGAGAATACAAAGGAAAAAGTCTGGATGAAATTCAAGTTGACGTGAATGGTACTAAGTGTTATTACTTTTAAAAGTACAATATATGACATTTATTCTTAAGCATCCAATAAGCAAATATTTACCCTGTAAAACATATTGGAGTAGTGGTGACTGGATGAGAATGACAGTTGCTCTCACATAGACACAAACATACAGATAAAAAGTAAGTTTTATTGATCTGTATTGTATTTTGACTGTATCTACCTCAGTAGTTATTGAAACAGTATGATCAGTCAAGCAATTGTCTGCAGTTTTTACAGTATGTATATTCTTAATTGGCAGATTGCCCACAGTTTCAGCTTTCCAACTCAATAAAATTAATATTATATCAATTAACATTTTAGAGACCATTGGCATGGAGAGGCCTTCAGAAGAGGACATTGAAGGTATGTGATAAACTAGCCATCATTGGTCATTAATATGTATGAGCTTTGCATTTGGATTTTGTTAACACCATTGAAAGCCTGCAGGTTTCCCTGACTGGCAATGTCCTGACCTTGTGTTAAGACAAGGATACGATCACTTTGTCTCCAGGATTGACGGCACAAGTCTGACAATCATATAGTAGATTTCAATCCCAGACCCCCATCTTGCTGAATCAAAGTACAGTGACAATATTACATTTCTCTTAACTGTCATTCATCTGTAAAACCAAGCTCACAACAAAGATTCAGGACAAGACAAAATCATTATAAAATGTTGCAGGGCAAAGGTTTAGCAATGTGAATTGGCCATTTGCAGAACATCTGCAGCTGTTTCAAATACTTTATAAAGATATGTCTTGGCGTGTGGTGGCTTTTACAGTTAGGCAGAGCCAAAGACTCAACTGTACGGAGAAATCACTAATTCAGAATGTGTAATTAAGTTGTTTCATAAACCATCCATGCTAAAAGAAACAATTCTATGATTGTATTCTGCCTTTTGTCCTAGTTCACAGTCTCCCCTGGACATCTTGCTGCTCTCTACCTGGCCATCTTCAGCTTTACTGCATTGAAAACATTAATAAATATGGTGGCTGTGCAAAACTCCATAAAATGCTTAAGAATTATGTTAAATTGTAAATATGTAAACTAAATAAATTAAGTCTTAATAGACCAGGCTAAAATTATAACATGGAAGAGCAGTGAGACAGACCAGGTTGCAGGCAGCGGTTGGTGCAGGGAGAGGGTGGATCTGTGGTCTTATAGTTGTGCGAGACACAACTATAAGAAGAGACTGTAAACAGCTGCTCCACAGTTCACCCTAACTCTGAGTGCTCACACATGTTCACTACTGTGGCCGGGGCAATAAGCTGACCAGCTGTTTGAAGAACCCCTTTGACTCAGTTTAGTCAGACAACTCTGGATTATTTTAATGTATTTTATTAGTTATGAATAATTATTATATATAATCATTATAACACTATGTCTCGATAATCATTCCCTGATCTGCCTGATGGGTATTTGAATGTCAATTCGGTTAATATCCTTATCAAGCTAGCTTTACTGACTACTTATATTAAAGTTAGTATGTCTCTCTTGCATGTTTGGATGAGCCTTTTCTGTGTCCAGGTGAAGAGGGGTCGGAAGATGACGTTTCATCCCTACACGAATGTACCTCCACATCACAAGTCCAAGACCAGGCAGGGTCTGCAACAGGTGAGCCTGAACAATTAGATTATTTTATAGAATAAAATAATCCTTCTGACTGTTTCTTCAATTTTTTGTCATTCATTATTTATTAAAGTTCTTTCTGTGCCTAGATGTCAGTCAACCAAATGAGGTCAGCATGCCAAGAGAAGAGGAGTCAGAAGATGAGGTCAGCTTGTCATCCCCTCAAGAATGTACCACCACATCACAAGTCCAAGACCAGGCAGGGTCTGCAACAGGTGAGCCTGAACAATTAGATTATTTTATAGAATAAAACAATCGCTCTTCTGACTGTTTCTTCAATTTTTTGTCATTCATTATTTATTAAAGTTCTTTCTGTGCCTAGATGTCAGTCAACCAAGAGAAGAGGAGTCAGAAGATGAGGTCAGCTTGTCATCCCCTCAAGAATGTACCTCCACATTACAAGTCCACAAACAGAGTGTGTCTGCAAAAAAAAGAGGTAAGCTCTGGGGCTTGGATTCTCTTTTGGGCCACTGCCTTTTACCTTGCTTTTAATGAAAATATTACCTGTTTTTATACTGGCCTCAGCCATGTACAATCGCTAAAACACAGATGACCAATGAGTAAAGAATCAAAAAGCAACAGAGAACAATCACTGGTGCCTGAACAGTATCCTATAATTTCATTAATGCAGCTCAAACCGACCGGGTGCCTCAGCACGGAAACCAAGCTTTGATAAATACACCGGATGCGCACTAGTTTACAGTATCTTCTCGTATTTTAAGTGGTCGCTACCGGTGCTTTATAATAATGAAATGCCTTGACCACATCACAGCAGAGGAAACTCCGCTGTTCTCAGCTCCACTGCGACAAGTTTTTTTTTAACAACCTCAAAGCTGTCTGTCTTCAGACTGTCCTGACCTGTCCCTGGACATCACACAGGGACAACATAGAGCTGCCTGTGTGATTGCTTACTAGGGCAGTCAAAACTTCTCCCAAATCACGTTTGAATATTCGCCTGGCGCAAGCAGCCTCTCTCCAGCTCTGGAGGTTTGCACGGAATTGCTAATGGTGGTGATGCCTGTACCAGCGATCAGCCAAGAGGAGCAGGTTGTTCTAAGAGAGCATGAATGGGCATGAACGCTTGATCATGGCCTGAAGCATCATGAAAATACAAGAGAGGAGGCTGCTTTCTGACAGCTCTACATTGAGCTACTTTTAAATATGAATCGTTATCCATTTAAACTAAATAAACTAGAGCAACAACAACTCTCATTTTTAAATTGTATTTTATTGTTTTCATATATTTCACTGATCGTAATTATGGATGAAAATAAGTTACAGTGTTTTTTTAGGTGCTGTAGCTACAAGCATCTCATTATCTCAAAGGCGACAGAGACCTTTTTAAATGTGAAAACAGCGGAGATCTATTCAAGATTTGCGTTTGGGCAACACTGTTATATGACAGACGATTGTATTCATGGCCACATTAAATGAAATTATTAACTTTACCAATTATCGATCTGACTATTTGTCCTGCTGCGAGCGGACAACTTCTTTCAGGGGTGACTGTATATAAAAGTGAAATATATAGGCTACAGTCTAATATACTGTATGTAATGAGTTCCGGGCGCTCGGCTCAACTGGTGAGGAGTGTATTCCCTCAGTTCAACATACCTCGCTGACCCACTAAACTCGCTTCACAGTAAACCCCTCTGTCTCCTCTCTCTCTTCACACTCTGTGCCGGTGGGGTGGCACAGTAACTTAATCAATTATCCATCTGATCACCTGTGCTGCTGCGAGCGGACAACTTCTTTCAGCGGTGACTGAATATAAAAGTGAAATGAACTCCTGACACGAGTCGGATCAACAGCTGAGCAGCGTATCCCCTCAGGTGAACATCTGTAGGCGTACGTTTAAACCCCCCCCTAGACTGTGCGCGTCTCCATCAGCTGTTTCACTGAGTTTACTGCTCGGATAGTTCACAAACGCATCCGATTGTGACATCAGGACAACTTTTTTTTACCGTTATAAAATAGTGAGGCCACACAGCAGCCACGTCCACTGTGCTCTGGCTCAGCTGACTGCTGTTCAGATGGTGGTTATAGATCTTCACATGTTGAACTATTTTAGTGCAGCCAAACACCAGGCTGAAGAGAGAGCGAGGCTCCTCTGACAGCTGCAGGTGAGCCACAGGTGAGCTGCGTCAGCTGGCTGCAGAGTAGCGCTGTTTTTTTCTTTCTTTTTTTCTTTCTTTTTTTCCAGCAGCAATGTCCGGTGCAGGTGATGCATGCTGTCTGTCTGTGTATGTTTATAGGTCTGATCTTCCACCATGAACTGCGCTGCAACGATCACCTACTTCTTTTAGGCCTACTTTACAGTCTATGGCTCTAATCTGGCGAAGTTCAGCACCACTGTACTTTCGAAGTAAAGGTGATGCCAGCTGTAAATGAGTTAAATAGTGGAACAGGCGCTTTTACAGACAATTTTAGGATGAAACTCTGAACATAACCTAAGCATAAATTACCATGGTGATCTTGCCAGGCTAAAGGATCATAAGGCAAGATGTACATGTATGTAAAAAGAGACATGCATTTTAAGTTTTCTAATAATTTAATAATGGAACATGAAGAGTGAGAATTAGCCCTCTCGCGTATCTCTGTGTTGCCTTGAACAGGCTGTCTGCTGCAAAATGCTCTGCAATTCTGGGTCTGAATTTCCCGCGCCGATGTCAGATTACACTGCATGCACATCCTCGACGGCTTGGCTGTTCACCGCTTGCTACCTGTGGCAGTGGGTGGATGTCTTACAGCGAATACTACTTGGTCATATGAGCAGCGAGAAGAGAAATAACGTCACTTACATTTTAATATGTTTTCATGCGTAATGTGGTCCATGAATGCACCGTTCCCCAGTATTTTTTCATGCGTAATGTGGTCCATGAATGCACCGTTCCCCAGTAATTACAGAGTGAATGTGAAGCTCAGGGTTGAATCATGAACTTAGTGATGGGTCGTTTATCTGTTTATCAGTTCAGGGAGTCTGGTGTGCAGTCATGTGCCGTGCAGTCAGGGCTCCTGCGATTAAATTGTCAGTTTAATCAAAATGTAATCTTTTTCTGCCTTCTTAGGTAAAAAAGCTGCTGTAAAACGTTGGACACTCGAGGAAATTTCTGCAGTAGAAAAACACCTGAAGAGATTCTTGGTGAGGCAAGAAGTTCCAGGTAAAGCCGACTGTGAGTGCTGCATTTCTGCAGAACCTCAAGCGCTGCAACAAAGAGACTGGAAAGCAGTCAAATATTTCATCAAAAATAGAATAACTGCCATAAGAAGAAAATTAGAATGAAAGCAGTGGACTGATCAGAAGTATGGACACCTCCGTTTCCCTCTCTGTCTGTCTTCTACCCCCTATAAATCTCTCAAAGAATCTGGGCACAACAATTGCATACAACTCCAATTCAACACACAGTTGTACAGTAATATCAAGTCATGTCACATAAATATGACTTTTCAGTCTGTTTACAAAGTCTTGGCTAAATCACTCAAAATGAAAAATTCAATTGAATTCAATGAAAAATTGATTCATTGCTTTTATTGTAAGTTTCCTTTTCTTTTGGCATAAGTTTAATGCCAACACTTCTTTGTTCAAAGCGGAAATAGGCTGTAAGTTGAAGTAGCTGCTGTGGTTCTATCAGTTGACAACACATTAAACAAATACATGTTTTACCTCAGTACACTGTTGTCAGATAAAAACTGTAACACACTGTTAATGATATTCCTAATGCAAATTATGTTGCAAATTAAACATTTCCAGTAAGGGGTTAGGTAACCAACTATTCACCTTAAGGGATAGTTCACCCAAAATTTATTGCAATTGCATTCATCTACTCATTCTCATGTCCATTAAGAGCTGGGAGCAGTTTCAGAGTTATCCGTGGCTTCTCTGAGTTACAGGGGGTCTCGTTGTAGCAGTGCATGTCCATATAAGGGTTGCAAATGGATCCCACTTTTCTTCGTAACAAAAAAACACACCAAAAAACACATACCTCCATGCTACTCGTATTTAATGTCCGTCTTTTATTGAAGCCCAAAAATGAGAATTTTTTCTAGTCTATATTTCATGCTTGTTTGTAGTGGAAGTTCCCAGCACTTATCTTCCTGGTCTGTCCAAATCTTTTGAAAAGTGCACATGATTTGCACTGATGTCGGTTCACTGATCTCACGAGATTTTGACAGACCAGGAAAAGAAGTGCTGGGAGCTTCCACTACAAATGAGCTTGAAATATAGACCTATTTATTTTACATAATTTTTTAATGGAATTTCTCATTTCGGGGTTTCAATACAAGACGGACATTACATATGAGCTGTATGGAGGTATTTGGATGTTTTTTCATGTGTCTTTTTGCTATGAAAAAAACTGGGATCCATTTGCAATCGTTATATGGACATACACTGCTGCACTGAGACCCCATGTAACTCAGAGAAGCCAGAGATAACTCTGAAACTTCTGCCAGCCCGTAGTTGACATGAGGGTGAGCAGATAATGAGTGCAATTTGAATTTTGGGTGAACTATCCCTTTAAAATAGCAGCTGTAAAATGACTGGGTATACCCAATGGTATACTGACTGTACCAACGGTCAGACTGGCAACTTCAGCCATTGCACAGAGCTGCCATGGCTAACATGAAGCCAGCTAGTTACTGTACCTACATGACAAAGCTCCAAAGTTTGGTTTCCAAATAACGCACTTCTATTAGTAATCTTTAATGTAGTACACTGTGTGTCATGTACTCGCATTATCAACGTGTAATATATAGTCTGATCCCTGACATGTTTTGATAAATAAATACATGGGCCTTCAGGATAATCTCTTCTTGTTTGTTTATTTGCATTGTAATGCATGGTGAATCAGCACTGATTTGATTTCACAACTTCGCCAAAATAAGACATAGACAATTATAAATAGCTAACTTTATGCAATGTGAAGAGTGCTCACAGTTAACTCCAGGGTGGAATAAAAGAAGGAAAAAAAACAGTTGACTCCAAATTAGATCTGGGGTTCATTCATTTTTAATGGTCAATTGCTGGTTCTGAGGATCATTATTTGATTGAGGATCTTTTGTCAAGATGATAGCAGTTAATGAGCTAACAAGGCATGTGGATTTGCAGGTGTAAAGGATAAAGTGATGGAATGAAGGAAGTAGTGAACTGAACCAAAGTCCAGCTTGTGTCCTATTCATGTCTAGCCTTCTCATGTTTACATTTTCATATGTTTTTAATGATATTTATTGTTGGTGCAGGAAACCTTTAACAGTGGTTAGCAAGTGGTCAATGGGCCCCAGATAGTAATCTGAGACCCTGCAAAGATACAAAAACAAGAGAAGTGTATGTGTGTAACACTGGACCTCACAAGTAGACGGAAGTTAGAAACGGACCCCACAAGTGACCAAAAACCTTTTTTGACAAAACTTTAGAATTTTGTTAAATTAAAGTGATTTTTGTGATTGAGATTTTTTTTTTTAGCTTACCTGATTTTTTACAGCATTGTAGAACCACTGGAAAGGGTGGACCCCATAAAGGTGCTAAAAGTTGGTGGACCTCCTGAAGGGCAAAAACCAGTATGTGTGTGTGTGTGTGTGTGTGTGTGTGTGTGTGTGTGTGTGTGTGTGTGTGAAAGAGAGTGAATGAAAATCTGGCTCCTTTGTACCTTCACACTTCCCTGGCATGTCTTCAAACACCGGTTTGTAATCTAGGTCCGTGTCATTGGCATAACAAAGAGAAATGCGCTCTGGTAACATGTATTATTCTTTAAATCTGCCTCTCTTTCTCTCCATAATGAGGTGAACTTCAAATATCATCGTTTCCTCAAATGTTTGCCGTCACTTCCACCTCTCTCATTCCCTACATACTCACCCCCGAAAACCCCCTTTTCTCCCCTGTCTCTCCCTCTGTTGACTTTAGAGAATTAAGGGCACCTTTTCAGCCGGTTATTTTAAGTTTGTTGCTTGAAACTTCTCAGTTAATATTGATCCGAACAATTATCGTCTCATTGCAGGAATCAGTGGAGCACTGAACACATAGTATTAGTGTTAATGTACACCTCAAATCCCTCTGTTTTACACACATTAAATCGAATCTATCAGACGTTTTAAAGTCTGACTCCTTCTTTGAAGTTAAATTTCCCTCCGTGTGAAAGATGCATCACAGACTTCTAGTCGCCAGGATCAGGTGTGACCATCAGCCATTAAAGGAGATACTTTCTTAGAAACCACTGGAAGCTGCTCGACTGCAGCGTTGCACGTGCGTTGCATCATGTGTGATTGAAGTGTTAAAATAAAATAAAAAAAGGACTGATCAACGGCCACCACATGTGTGCCTGTTCTCCATCATACACACAGTGAGAAACAGTCGGTCTTTTGGTTTGTGGTGTATCGACTTGTGTGTGTGTGTGTCCTCTGCATTTTGATGGATATGATGAAGAAGAGTTCTTCACAGCTTCCGTGGTTTCTCGCACTGAGAGGTTTTAGTCCCTCCTCCATCAGACTTCATACAGTTTTCTCACTGTTACAGTTTCTGTGTTAAACACTGAGTACATTTACATGAACTCCATATTCTGAGTGTGGTGCATGTTCTGTTTAAGGCAGTAGTCCAAATCAGGGGTTTACATGCACAACAGCTATAGGAATTTTCCCATTTACATGTTAATCAGCACGTTTTGAATAAACCAGTGATTTTCACAGCTAGGCGACGGCATCATGACGTCGAACAACCAGAACGAATATTTAGTGTGATTCAGGTTTATACATGTCTAAATAATGCGACTGAATCAGAATACTCCACAATTCTTCATGCGATTACTGCTTATCCAGCTTGAGTTTTGTTGTTCATGTAAATATAGTGACAAACACCGCCATAAGCAACTATCATGTCTGATTGTGTGATGCGATCTGTGTCTCTGGTGGTGTGGATTTTAGAGTGTGAGTCCCGTTGAACCACACACAGGCTCCGCCCACAGGTGAAATGACACAGTGAAGCTCAGGCGAAAGCAACAGTAGCCTAAAGCATTTATCTGTGATGTGGCAGTGACAGTTTACAAAAACTGGAAGCCTGGTGTTAAAGAGGAACTAAGCAGGATTTCTCCCTTGGCTATGCTACATTTTTGCCTTAATTAAAAAGCTGCGGAGTAATTGTGATTGTTAACTACATGACTTGAGAATGGAGTCTCTCTGTCTTCACCTGGCGTCTCTTGGCTGTTTTGTTTTGTTTTTGTTTTGAGGCCCCTGCTTTTTTCTATTTACATGCTACCCCTGAGTAGTAGTAGAATCATTCAAAGGCACAACATAAATTTTCATTTATATGCGGATGACACCCAGTTATATGTTCTACTAAAACCTCTCTCTTCAGATGTTTCCCACACTCTCTCATACCTGACAGATATAAAAACATGGATGTCCAACAACTTTCTCCAGCTAAATGAATCAAAAACAGAGGTCATCCTTTTCAGTCCATAGCTCCAGCACCTGCATTCCCGACAGTCTCCCCTCCACCCTTTGTATCCAGAAAGAGGCTCGCAACCTTGGTGTTATTCTTGACTCAGAGCTATCGTTTGACTCAGGGAACCAAGGTAGTACAATTCTGTTTTGGGCAGCTGAGACAGCTAACAAAAATCTGACTTGACAACTGTAACGCTCTTTACGCTGGGATCAGCAAGGGAAACATCTGCAACTCATTCAAAATGCAGCTGCCAGGCTTTTAACTAAGAGATGTGATCACATATCTCCAACCCTCGCCACTCTCCATTGGCTGCCCTTGAGTTTTAGAAATGATTTTAAGATTTAAGACTTGTTTTTACAGTAAAGCCCTGAATGGTCAGACTCATGCCTATCCATGACCTGCTTTTACCATACGAGCCTGACCAGCCCCTCAAACAGCTTAATATTATCTAACATCTAAAAGTTTTTTGTGTATGTTTTTTTTATAGACATGTCCCAAATCACAGCTTATTTAGTGTGTTTGTGGGGAGGTGAATACCCCTGTCTAATTTTCAGCTAGGAAAATCCCTGCCCCATCTCTGCTGCTGATGAAGCAGATCACCACAGCAGAGACGTGTTTGATGATGATGATGTGAGTTTGGTTTCAGGCTCAAACTCAGAGTCCACATCAGCAGGTCCGAACCCTGTCAGAGAGGTGGACTGCTTACAACCTCTTCCTCTCTCTCTCTTCTTTGCTGCAGCTCTCCCCTATTCACTCTCTCTCTTTGTCCCGCCACCCCCCACCCCCTCTGTCTGTGGTATAAAATGAGAGGGACAGAGGTGAGGAGATGGAGCGATGGTGTAATAAAATCAGAGCAGACTCATTACTGAAGGTCTCCTGAAGGGGTGATGTGGGTGAGTTTTCCTCAGCGAGACGTCCTACCCACTCGGAGCGTGATGTATTGTCCTTGGCTTCAACAAACCTGTGGTGTTTGCTAACATCCCACTTCGACCAGCAGATTAAGTCCATTTGGTTTAGGATTTTTTCTCTAGGCTGAGACCAGATCAACTCAGCAGAAAACTCAAAACATTCATTTTCTATTATTAATATTATGAAATATTAGTCCCATTTTAAATACATGAGGGGCCGGCCTAGTAATGCAAAAAGGTTTTGTAGACCACAACAGACTGATACCCAAATAAAAATTGATAAAACTCTGTCTTTTTTGACTCACACAAAACAGTGATTGTGGTGTAAAATAAAACAATTTCATTGTTTTAAAGTTTGCTGTACTTGTTCACTAAACTACATTGACAGGTTCATAAAGGTAGTTAGTTGGTTATAGATAAACATGTAAAAGCTGCTTCATGTTTTCTGCTACCTGAGCTCCACAATCTGCCAGACTCACAATCTGCTCCTCACACAATGGGCCAGGTGACACACATGCACACATAAAAACATACACACATACACGTGCAATCATGGAAAAACATATGCACAAAAACAAACTGAAGTCATGTCCTCGTCATGGCTGTTTCCTCCTCCACCTGGACCAGTGTCATTTAGTAAAACATAAGAAAAATTGTTCATAAAATATGAACCATCTGTGTCGAACTGTGACGTCTTGAGTACTGTCTAAAAAACTTTTCCTAAGGTCACACTGATCTTGACCTTTACCCTTTTGCCTTCAAAATCTGTTAAACTGTCCTTGAATTGAAGTCAAGGTTTGTCCATCAGAATGAGATAGACATACAGACAAACAAGACAAGATGGCCACGGTTTAAAAAAAAAAAAAGGCAATCATAGAAGAAAAAAAAACAACTTAAAAACTAAAGCCATTGTAAAGCAGGGAATTATGGGAATTTTAACACCCTCACCCAAAATCTGAGCCCTGAAGAACGGCTTTAAGGCAAATAAAAACGTACACACGTGCGCACACAAGCGCACGCACACACACTCACACACACTCACAGCAGCCCCCTGCAGAGGAGGTTAAACACAGCTTAGCACAATAGGAGAGTTTTTGGGTCAGCTGTCCCTCTGCATGGCCGACGACACTTCACTGACACAATATCCCTGTAACGTAGTATAATGGAGGCTGCAGGAACACTTTACGGCTTAACGCGGCCTTTTTAACTGCTCAGACTTTAAGCTCCTTTGTGGCACTAAAATTAAAAAAAAAAAACCTAAACGAGCTGCTGAGGGTGAAAAAGGGCAGAAACTGACGGCATCCTCTTCAGATGATTTCCAGACAATGGCCAGCGCTCCACAGATTAGACAGTCATACGGTTTATGTTGCACTGTAAACAAAGCTAAGTAGAGGATTTTCAAACCCCCGCCCCCTCCTCCGTTCACTCTCCCTTTGTTTGAATACTTTATCCACTTTGCACCAGTTTGTCTCTTTGTAAATGCTCAGATCTGTTTTAAAGGATCAGGGCTTGTGGTTGGAGGCTGAAATCATTGAGGGGATTGCGCTTGTAAATGTCAGTGCGTCTCCTCTCCTTATGGGGATTCCGCCACAACAAACTATTATTTTATTGTAACCCCCCCTCCACCTCTCCATCCCTCTCCCCCAAGTGCACTAAATCCAAACTGAGGCCGAGGAGGATGAAAGTCAAGACTGAAGTGATGAGTCATCGTATTTTTAAGATGTTTATTGTCTTGTAATATGGACAAAGACGAAGCCTGGTCTGTTGTTCCAGTGCAGATTAATTGGTGTAAATGAATGCGATCAGCCTCTCTTTGCTTTGTCTATTTATTTTGACAGTATCTGAAGTAGCAGCATCTGTAGTCATGTTAAACATAGGAAATATCCTGGAAATCCTGAACATTTGTGAAGTATCTAGTAAAAGTAAACTAAAGGTGTGAGCTTCTATTTTCATATTATCTCATTCTTGGCTCTCTTTCTCTGTTGTATAGCTTTCACCTTCTCCCTCTCTCCTACTGACTGTAATGACCATTCAATAACACTCGGTTGATATGTGAGGAGCTATAAGTGGATGCAATCGGTCACTATCTCATTGTACTGAGATGCTTGTGTGTCACTGAGACGCTCAGTCAATAACATTTAGTGATGTGTTTAAACAGCCTCTGACCTGCAAGTCAGTGCTGGGAAACCGCTGCTTTCTCCTGTATCAGAGGAGCTAAATAAACACATGACAAGACAGAGTTATCAGACTTCACTTTCTTTGCAGGTCGACATACTACAGAAGACAAACATCTGGATTGAGGCAGCGACAGCCAAGAGTGGTGGGAGATCCCAGGTTGTCTGGTGATCCAGTGAAGAGAGAGGAGCTCACAGCATGGAGGTAACAAATACGCCACTAACTCAAAGTGAAACCATAAAGATACGTTTTAAGTTTGGATTTAAATTCCTAAGCAGGGACAGACAGTCTGATATCAGCAGGCAGGTTATTCCAGGGTGGAGACCAACTCTGCAGCCCAATGTCTTTTTAACTCTGTGGACAGACAAGACCCCATGTCCTGACAGCAGAGAGCATAGTTGAAGCTTTGGAGGAGCTCAGACAGGTATAAAGACACATGGACATCATTATAACCTCCTCACAGTTTGATCTGACTGGATAAAGAACCAAAGAAGAAGAAGTTAAAATGACATATTCTTTATTTAGTGAAATCAGCTGCAGCTTTCTGAACCCTTTGCAGACTTTTGGTACAAGGACATGGCTCGTTGTAGCACCATCTGGACTCTAACCTGTTGCAAAGCTGGTGTTTCCTCAGTAAACCTCTTTTTCTGGTTTCGGTGAAACTGAATCTGAAGAGACTGGACAGCAGAAACAGAAACCAGCTTTAAATAATCCAATTAACATTTTCTGTTCCTTGGTTTCCAAGTTATGCCCAAACCTGAAAACAGTGATGACTGTGCTTACACTTTTATTTGATTGGTTGCAGAACATTCACTCATGCATTTATTATTTCAATCAGCTCATTTGTTGGAACTAGGTCCTGCAGACGACACACTGAGTCAGGGTCTGTGACTCCCTTCCTGTCAGCTGCGTCTCCAGACTTTGTGTGTCCTTGTTTGGCTTGTAGCATTAAACAGTGCTGCTCATTTGGGAGCTGCTGATGGTCGCTCTCATTGTTCCTGAGTGCTGTAAGTAAACGTGGACATATTTTCTCTCACACTCTGCCAGGCCGTTGAAGCAGCACACACACACAAACACTCTCAGGGAAAATAAGAAAACAAGGCCGAGCTGGCTGAGAAAACGAGCTCCCGGTGGTGCTGGACCCATAAACATCACACTTAGGACGGCTGCCATGTTTAATTATCGTTGTCTGAGAAGAAAAGAAATCTGAGTTTTGTCTCACTTGTCCTTATTGCTGTGTAGTGTTATAAAACATGCAGAGCCAAGTGTCCCCTTAGCACAGCACTGACAAAAAAAAACTGTGTCTCTGTGTAAAGTATTAAATAAAGTTAGAGTGCTTCCACCAGAAGTTCTCCTCACCTGGATCAGGGAATCACAGATTCCCAGCTGAAGCCATGCTGAACATCTCAATGATCCATTTTAGCATCAATAGACTTGTAAGAGGATTTATCGTGGAGGCGGAGATGCTTTAAAACAACTGTCATCAGAGATTAAAGCCACATAAGCAGCATCAGAACAGAAGCTTGTTTAAATACAGGAAGGAATTATTGTATTAAAGAGAGAAAGGGATGAAGCCATTAGTGGCCTGACCCGCTTTGGTTACAACACTGACATGATCCGTGTATGAGTCATAAGTGACACCTGATGGTCCAGCCACTGTGTGTCACTGTTCGTCTAACTGTTAGTTAGATCTCAGATACTCAGGGTGAAGGTCACGGCACGGACATAAACACTTTTAATTTTATTTTAATTTTTTGTGAGATTCACCATTTTTTCTTGATCGCAAATGTTTACGGATGAGTTCTTATGGAACTAACAAACGTTAGCATGCTGACTCTAACCCTGATCCGACCTGCAGTTCCTCTAGGTGGATACGATCATTAGCTCTGCTGTGCTTTATTACAACCACACGACCTGCTCAATTTGGCTTTCATTTTACCCATTAACGCTTCGAAAATTATCAATAATAGAAATTCACTCTCATTGGATAAAAACAGGATGAAATTGTATTCCCACTGTTTGCATTTGGATTTACAATCCTTTGTTTCCTTTGTAATCCTGAATGATTGGAGGTGTGATGTGGTTCCCAAAATGCTGAGACTCCAGAATTAAATCAAATATAATTTATGAAACTGAACCTTAAGGCATGAGGGTTATTGGTAGTGCTGCGCTCCTCTGCTGCCCCGACTCTGTCACTCATGTTGATGAACGTCTGCCTGCAAACAACATTTAGCCTGTGGTGGAATTGTTCACTGCGTGTCTGATTTAGTTTCACTGCCACGCGTTTGGATTTCTGGTGCCTCTCCACCAGCGCTGCCTTCATTATGACCTCGCTGCTCAGAGTTACAATCCAACAAGAAGCTCCGCGCCCAGACCGGGGCGTTAAATTTCAGTGTGCAGTAACATCAGTCAAGGACGATGAAAAAAAGATGATTTAAATCAAAATACACACGGAATAGAGGAGGTTGATAGACAATCAAGCAAAAAGCAGCAGGAGATTAATCTGAAGGGAAATACAACTTTGCACCGCACACTAACACTTCTCATCCTCCTGCTGCTTAATTCAATTTAATTAAACACACAACAGATGAATTAAAAGTCATCAACTACACAAAAGGTGGAAATGTATTCTAAAGGTGAAGGGAAAGAAAAGACTGAGTTCTTCCTCAGAGTAATCTCTGAAAAGACTCTGGTAAATAGTGAAACATTCAGGGACTCCAAAGCTCTTACTGTAACCTGCAACCTAACGTACCTGCACAACCAGGGACTCAAAGGTATCTTTGTGGAGAAGAGTCACGGTGAAGGCAGAGAGCTTCACAGTAATTACAGTGAATGATTTGTGTATAGTCACAGAGATCACTTCAGTTCAGGAGCAAAAACATTTTGATCCTTTTCAAGGTAGGATGATACAGGTCGAAGATGAACTGTGGACAAAGGAAAACTGATTTGGGTCATCAGAACCTATTAAAGTAACAGAAACAGCAAATGTAATGAAATTAAATCTTCGTTATTGAAAGTCTTTTAAGGGAGAGAAAATATGATTTAATTATTAATCATATTTATGGTACAAGTAATACAGTAACAAGATACTTGTAGTGAGGAACATAGTGGGGCAAGGATGTTCTTCATCACAAGTTGTGAATAGTCTGATGAGAAGACAGATATACAATTACCCTTTTCTGCTAGAGTACATTTGATTGTCTTGCAGATTTGGAGTGTGAGGCAGGTGAATTGAGACACACAATCTTTACTCCATCTGAGCTAATTTGAAATGTAGTTTTTTCCTCACAGCTCCATTACGATGAACGCAGCAGGTCTGCTTCTGATTTCTCTGCTCCAATCAATATCATTCATGCATGCACAGACACACACACACACACACACACACACTGTGCAATGTTCACTGTGTATTGCAAAAACACAAACATTAACACACATAGGGAACACACATATGAAATCCGTGCATATGCATATAAGACATGACATGACACCCCCCCCCCCCACACACACACACACACACACACACGTCAGTCGGGTTGACAGGCTTTAGATAAATCACCCACCGGAGCAGCGAGTGAGCGAGCTGTCTGTTGTACCAATTATTTTAATGAGAACATAAGCTCCCCCAATTCATCTGAGTTGCGTTCACAGTAACTCCCCCCTACCCCCACTACCCCCCCCTCTCTCCCTAACCCCCCAGGGAAGACAAAATCCTGCTGCTTAAAGAGTTTTGTTGGCTCCTTTGTTTTGTTTGATAAGATTTGTTACAAAACAAAAACGGTTTTGTCTTCCACGTCCGATTCTCTAGATGAGAATTTCATGCTGCTGCGTTTACACGTCGAGTCTGGATCTGCTGCATGACAGTCAATGTGGCAGTGTTACAGGTTCGATTCCTCTGAGCATGATGAGCAAGGCAGAGTTCACAGATAGCCAGTTTTAGCTTTACTTTAAAATATAAAATAGTTTCTATCAGTCTTTATTCATGCTTTTATTTAAAATCTGCATATTTAGGTTGAAAATGCTGCACTGCACCTAAAGGTCTGAATAGAAATACACACGTACTGTAAAATCTTGAGCATCTCCTGCATTCTGTTTTTTCCTAAGAGACTAAATGAATCGATAAGAAAAGAAAGAGAAGCAGAAACTAAAGGAGCTGAAAGCTGAAGCGACGGCTGTCTCTCTCTCTCTCTCTGTCACACACACAGATGTCAAAAAACGACTGGAGAAGAGGATGAAGAGAGAGAAAGAGAGGGAGAGAAGGTTAAGACAGTATTCTGTCTGTGAAGAGAGGATCATTGTTAAACTTCAGACTTTTGAAGGAGAAGCGATGAAGTGATAGAACGAGGAACAGACAAGAAAAGAGAAACAGAGAATCATCACTCCTCTTTTCTCCTCCTCTTTACTCCATCATTTCCTCTGGGTTTTCTTTTCACCCCCTCTTCCTTTCCTCTCTCCTTCCCTGTCTCCTCCCTCACT
The DNA here is from genome assembly GCA_030347415.2 of Decapterus maruadsi. NCBI lineage: Eukaryota > Metazoa > Chordata > Actinopteri > Carangiformes > Carangidae > Decapterus > Decapterus maruadsi. The sequence goes on from CM064896.1 coordinate 16,485,228, forward strand.
CCACTTTTCCTCTTCACCCTCTTAACTCTGTCATTACCCCTCTTTACCTTCTTCCTCTTTCTCCTCCCTTTTCCCTCTCACCCCCTTTCAACCCCCCCTCCCTCCTTTCATCGCTTGTCTTTCTCTTCTCCCTTTCTACAGCCCCCCTCCACCCCCTTACCCTCTAGTATTTAAAATCCACGAGGACTCTTGTAATGACACTGTGCAGATTCCAAAGGCCTCGCAGGCTTCACGCTGAATTAGCCAGTTAACTACACACACACACACACACACGCACACACACGCACACACACACACACACACACACGCATGTACGTAGGAATTAACAAACAGACACTCACGCACACTCTCTCCTCTCTCACACGCACACGATGATGTGATGCCGGCTAACGAGGGAAATGCATCAACTGCTAACAAGGAGCAAAGCACTGACAACACCTTGTACTTTAATGATGTCTGTTAATCAGGAATGAAGGCTACCACACACACACACACACACACACACACACACACACAGGTTTGGTTTTATTATGGATTCTTTTGATTTGTGATTGTCATTGAAAGTGTCGTAATGGGCATCGCTCAGTGAGATTGAGAGTGACGGGAGCTAGGTGAGATGGGATGGGGTGGGGGAAGATGGGGGTTGGTTTGGTGAGATGTGGGTGGGTGGGGAATCTGACTTTGAGCTCTGTGAATAGGAGATTTACAAGGAGATGCATGTAGAGGTGTTTTGAGCAATATACGTTGGTAAATTGTAAAGAATAGAAATTTAAAGAATCAGAATCTAATTTATTGTCACCAAGATTTTCAACATAGTAGAATGAAACTCAAGAGTTTTGGTTCATGACAGGATTCATAACAACAGGTCAGAGAGCTTTAATGAGAAAACAGAAAAAAAATACAGTAAAATAAGTTATTTATTTATTTATTTTTATTAGTCTTATATTTATTCTTTCAACCTTAATTTCAACTCTGGTATAGATAATTTGGCCAAGCAAAGGATGGTCTTCAACACAAGAAACAACAATGTTAAGCATCCAGGCAAGTGTCACAAAAAAAATACAATGAATGAAGTCATAAAAGTGTCAAGAAATAGAATGACAAAAAAAGCCAAGATAAGTATAACCTCAGTACCAAAGGGTAATCAGGTGATTAACAAAATTAGAGGTATTGTGTTCTTTGAGTGAATCACGTTATATAATATCAATGTTGCACATTAGACATACAACACACAACTGTAAACAGCAGTTTATAGAAGCTACTAGCATTCACAACAGTTTATTTTAATTTATTCAACACATTAAATTCCATTATACTAAACTCTTGAGTCATTTTAGTAAGATGCAGGTACATGTGCTGCATTTGTCTGTTTACAATTTTACAAACATTCATGTTTATACCTGTGTGTGTGTGTGTGGTTGTGAAATATATTGGTACGGACTCTCTGTGTTGTTTGAAAACCACTATCTCCTCACTGCAGCTGGATAGAACACAGATTGGACTAGAGCTATAAATACTCTCTCTGACACACACACACACACACACACACACACACACACACACACACACACACACACACACACAGAGCATAAATACACCTTGACGCTGAGCTTGAGCTCAGTCTGCTCTGCCAAACCCGATTAAACAGGAAATAAATCACTGTAACACACACAGATTTTAGCACACACACACACATATAGATTCATGTAGTTGGAGTCGTGCACAGAAGCACAAAGTGAGCTCAGGTATTAGCCTATGCTCTGACGACTGGATGTTTAGTGGTGGAAACAGTTTGAACAGAGGACACTGAACTCGACACTTAAGGGGATAAATCAGGTGAAAGTGAAGTAAACGTCAGTGCGACCGCAGCCAAGAGTCACTCTGTAAACCGACGCTCTGATACAAACCTCACAGAGGAAGGAGGTGTCAGTCAGTTACCTGTAGCCACTTAAGACACCTGTGTTCTCCTAAATGACAAAAACACTTGAAGCAGTAGAGTAAAGTGAATCAAACCCACTCTGTGAGTCTTGACATGAAGACTGACGTGTCCTTCACTTGTTCCTTTCTAATGGCACTTTTCCACTGGTGCTATTTAACCGCCTCAGCCCTGGTCCCAAGCAAGCTGAAGCAATACTGAAACGTGACGTCAGCCGACTGCCTTCCACTGATTGGGCAGAGCGTCTTCACTGGAAGAGTCACAAGCGCGAAGTCCAACATGAGAATCAAACCCATAAATTTAAAAAATGTAGCGGCAACAGCGACCACTGATCCGAGACTGTTGTTATTCCTTCAGCTGAGTTAAATGACTGCTGTGTGGTCACTAATCGAGGAACAGACAAGTGAGTTTGGAGCTGACGAGAGGATCGAAAAAAGAGAGAGGCTAGAAACTAGGAGGAACTAGAGAACTCAGCTCAGCTGTAATGGAAAAGCACCTTTACCGAGCCGTGCTGTGCCATGACTGTGTAGTGGAAAAGCGCCATACAGTAAGTGTAAGTAACTTTAGCATCAGCAGCTGGTTACTTTACCAGTTATAAAGAACAGTAAAAACCTTAATGAACCCCAGAGTTGTAAGGCCAGTGCTCATTACCTTTCCTACTGAGCCATTTAGCAGTGTAGCATGCTAATTTTAGTGATTTCAAGCAGTTTAAAGGTGTCATGGTTATCCTGAGACATGAGGGACCAACCACCAATCACTGATCTTGGGGGTCCACACGGTTACCTGCCTTTAACCACACTAAACAGTGATCAGAGTGCACGAGCCACTCTGGATGTCAACAACAAATGTGTGTTGCATGAATTTTTGGAACAGGAGCAGAGAGATAAACAATACGTTTCTGAGGTAGATTTAATCACTCATTCTCCAATTTGTCTGCACGAATGACCTTTTCAAATTCTTCACCGCACAGGAAGTAGACATGGGGCCTGAGCTGGGAAGACTCCGTTGTGATCTGTGTTCCTCTTAAATCAACACTCTGTTTACTGGTGGGACTGTCTTAACCTCATTAGCCGGGGCCTGGCTGATTAGCATTGGGCTCTCGGGTGCAGTGAAACAACAATTACTGATCATTATCACCATTTATTTAAATAATGGAGCAGCCTGGGTTTTGTATCGACAAACAAAAGGTCACAAATGAGCAAAGAAAAGTCTGTGAGTCTGCGTGTGCAAGGAAACACGGCTTCTGTATGTATTCTACCACCGCGTCCATGTATTTTAATTAGATTTTATTTACTTTAGTTAAATGAGTTGCTAAATTAGAAGTGAAATTGTCTGGTTAATGTTACAGGGAGGTACATGTTATAATTACGTCATTTAAGAAATAAAAATTCAAACGTTTAAAGTTGAACCTTAAAGTTTTGAATCTAAACAGAAGATGACAAGAGAATTTGAAACAATTGTTGGTGATTTTATTCAGAACAAAAGAAATACATCACACAGTCTCCAAAATACTCATTAAATCAATTTCTAAAATTCACATTTAGATAATATTCCTCAGATGGATTAGGAGAAGTTGAACTTTATTTCCAGGAGACAGGGTTGAGTTACTATCCATCATCTTGTACTCATAAGAGCAACATGTCAGAAAACTCTAATGAGTCGCTAATCAACTTACAGATAAAACACAAACTGCAGCGGAGAAGGTTTTGTGTCTCTGCTGACGGCTCCATGAATATCTGCTCACAATTAAGTGGAAAAGTTCATTTATATCTTGGCGCAGAGCAGCAGAGTGCAGAGGACATGAGGCAAAACAACAGACAGAAAGGTGCAGAAAGTTATGATATAATTACTTTTTTTAAACAAACCTACAGCACAAAGAAAAATCTAATGTGACTAATAATTTAAGCACCAATAATAAAAGCATTATACATAAAGAATCTAACAAAAAGCAACAAAAAAAAACATAGAGGGAATTAAATATGTAAAAACAAATCTGAGAAATAAAACAATACAGATATCAGACGTCACCACAGGCTGAGACAGATACAGATGAACTCATCTACATGAATACCCACATGTACACGTACACAGAGGCTTCACAGAAAAACACTCATTATAGACAAATAAACTACACACACATGCCGAGTAGTTGAAGACAATTGTGCGTGACATGCTAACAGATACGTTTCCAAGGCAAGACAGTAATTACCACCATCTTCAATCGGCCTGTTAGCATTCAACTGCTGCTGCTGCTTATCGCACTGAAACACTGTGATTCACCACAACCACAACAACAACAACAACAACAACTGCGACAACTGCGACGCAGGCGGCGATGTGTGCAGATGAGAATTAAAGGCCACATCAGTGACACACACAATCAGCATAGTCTCTATTTTATACCAGGCAGTGTGGAGGATTTAATAAGTAAAAAGCAGTCTGTATTATTACTTCTCTTCGCTATTCATTTTCTCTGCTTTGTCTTATTCTAACTTCTCCCCACTGTCCATCAGCTGCTCGCTCTGACCTTTGATCTGCATGCCTCAAGCATGCCATGCCTCAAGCTACCTGTATGTGAGCTGTTACAGTATTCTTATTGAAGAATATAAAGCTGAGTCTGTCATTTAGGGGGTATGTGTAAATTGTAGTATTTAAGACACCATTTCTCAAATTATGATTTTCCTTTGTCTTCATTTTGTAGTTTTCATTTGGAAAATAATCAGTTTTGTATTTAGTTTTTAGTCTTTTTAGAGATTTATGTTGGTTAGTTACACTCTAAGTCTCTTTACATTGTTGTTTTAAAACATGGGTTTCCACAAAGAAATGACATGAGGTCTGATTAGTTGGAGCTTTAGGAGCTTTATCTCTATTAGGAAGTTGCAGTGGTTTGATGGCGCGTAACCTCTCGATCTTCTCTATCTCATCTTTGTGAGAAGCAGTTTGAGTTTTGGAGCGACAAGCTTTATAAACAGTCAGATCTTCACTGCAGGTCACGGAGAGAGCACGCTGTTAATAAAGGTCCTCATAAGTACAGATGTGAGTGAATGTGGAAGATGTAAAGCCCCATCAAGTTATTGTATGCAGGCATGTATTGATTTCCAGGAAAAACATTTATGTAGAAACATCAATTAAGTCGTCGTTTTTCACGCCTCTACAGCTGCACACAATTAGCCACAGCCCAAGGCCACACCGCCTCCTGCTCAACCACCAGCTCTTTGACTCATCTGAGCACATCGATCGACCTTGCTATAGCGTCAAGCAGCTGGAGAGAAAGTTTATTTTCTTCATTAGATAGAAAGTTAATTAATGTTTGTAACATTAAATAAAAATGTGTGTTCGCAGATTCATTAAAGCTACATTCCTGAACAGAAGTAAAAAGAAAAGTGATGAATTCAACTCATCATAAATATCACAAAGAAAGATGAGACACTCAACAACTTTTTCAGCACATTCGTGCTTTGCAAAAGGTTTCATCTTGAAGCTCCATAAAGGCATTTTATTAAAGCTCCATACATAAAGGTATAGATGTCCATGTGCACTGTGATTATGAAGCGCGGGCCAGGCGGATGACATGACGAAAAAATATATTTTAATTAGATCCGGGCAGGTGGTGGTTGAACCAATTAGGAAAAATACATACATATATTATTAGATATACAACATCGGGCGAATGGCAGGCGGGTGTGGTTTTGAAAAAACGTTGGTTCGGGTGGATGGAGGGTGGATGACGCTTTTTGTGATGCGGTGATGTTCATTCATATTAGACTTAGACTTTTAGTTGACCAAACTGGAGAAAGCTGCCTCCTATTATAATGCCAGAGCCTCCATGTATGACAATGGGCACGTTCAGTCAGGGAGTGCTTGACTGGTCTGCACAGAGACATGAACTTAAAGCAGAAGTAAGTGATATATTTGTGTTAATATAAGTCTTAAATAGTTATATCTTCCGACAGCAATCACTTACATAGAGTGTTTGGACCAAAACACGGGTCTGTCAGTCACTCTGCTCTGCTCTGAGCCGAGGAGAAAACATTTATCGTATCCTACAGTTTTTATCCAGTGAGGAGAGAGAACGGCATGCAGGGCTGTGTGTGCAGCCAAGGAACGCCGTGAATGTGGCGATACGATGTTATGGTGCGTTCAAGGATTTTTCCGCCGTGAAGTGGTACCAGTTCGTCTGGTATTCACCGACAATAGTGACTTTCACCGGTAAAACAGGTCGGAAAAACACGAGTGGGTTGCCTGGAGTCAAAGGAGTTGTGACTTGAAGCTGTAATTTACGATTTCAAAAGAACGAGCATTAGAACTTTACTTCTTCTTTAACGTTGTCGCCTTTGACATCAAGACTCCATCACCCTGAATGTCTGAAACCTTCCCACAGGAGAGAATGGTCTCACCTGGAAATTTCAGGTGAAACTCTGTGGCCAGTTTTGTGGAACCGAAGAGCAGCACCAGTTTGAAAAGATAGTTTGAGTGTAGTTGAGACAATTGAGATGTGGAGTGGCGCTATCTGAGGGCGGCGGCGCTGTTCTTGTGTACTCTCACTGCTCGGCGGTGGCAGTGAGGTGGCACAGTTTGGAAGCAGAGTTTGGTTTTGTGTTTACGCTGAAAATCTCATCTCCTCTGAATCAATACTCCATTTACCAGCAGCTCACACGACCAAGCTGAGTAAGGAGCCGACTCCCCCATCCTGCTGTTCTCCCCCCTCCTCACCTTCTCCTGCAGAGTGTTTACTTTGCTTCTGCTCACTTCCTTCATTCTTCCTCCTACATTCCCTCTTTTTACACTCCTTTGTTTTTTCTTCTTTGTTTTTTGTGTGGTCATATTGTTTCCAGGTGTGCATTTGTACATTCATCCATATGTAGGTTTGTCTGTCTCATTCACCTCAATTGAACTCTTTACATTTAGCACAAACATTCATCAGGACTCAAGGATGCATTTTGGTGGTCAAAGGACATACGTTATTTTCCAAAAATGTGGATGTCCCCTTGTGAACATGATATGCCACTTCAACTGATTTTTTTTTTTTAATTTGGCAAAAAAAAAAAAAATCATTTGAACGAAAACGCAACTTTTGTAGACTGTGATGAGTTTTAAGGTCAAAGGTCAAAAGGTCAAGGTAACGGGTGGACCAGAATGCAGTTTTGGCTTTGCTCCTCACTGGAGTCTCTTAAACTTTGTGTCAACATTTACAAAGACTTGAGGATAAACAGATAAGAATTTAGTGTCAATGAGACCTCTCAAAACTCTTTAGCCAGAACTCAACAGTTAACATTTCACATAGTGTCATATTTTCTCTGACTGGAGTTAAGAGAAGCTAATCTGAGCAGAGGAGGAAAAAAAATCAAGAGGAGACTCACACACCTGTCATCTCTGGTCCCTGGCTTCCTCTTCTTCCCTTCACCCTTGATTCTCTTCCTCCTTTCACCTCTCTTTTTTATTGTCTTCCTCCTGTTTCCTCTCTCAAACCTCTTTGTACTGTACCTCATCATCTCTCTCATTATTTTACCATCTTCTTCTTTGTCCTTACTGTTTGATCTCTCCTCTCCTCTCCTCTCTTCTCCTCTCCTAAAACCAATTTCCTCATAGGTCGTGTGGGGTCCTTGTCTGTGTGTGTGTGTGAGACTGTGTTTATGCGAGTCAAGCGGCAGCTGTATTAAACACTTAGCCTTTTTCCTCTCCTGAGCCGAGACAATTTATCCATCGCTCAGGGCGAGAGGAGCGAAATGGCTAAATCACATTGTGCCATTAATTTAATTAGCTTGTAATTGACATTTTAAATGCTTCACATTTAAATTAGCTGGTATGCTGTCACAATGGAAGTCACGGCAACTGAGGAAGCGATTAAATCTGAGCAGAGCGGCAGATAAGACGAGGAGAATCTCACAGGCTGAGGGCAGGAAGGAGTGTAGAAAAAAGAGTGAAGACGGAGAGCAGGTAAACGGAGGTGTAGGTGTAGGGCTTAGAAAAAGAAACGAGGAGGCAAAGAGTCAGAAGGAGAAAAAGCGCTGCCTTCTTTTCACTGTGTTTTCAAGGTCAGAGATAGTCTGGCCTCAAGGTCATTCACCTGAATCAAATCCGCCAGCAGGAGGAAGACTCAGACTTTCCATTTTTTCCTGGTGCAAAACATGAAGCGTTATAACATGGTCGCTCGTCTCTGTCTTTTTTATTGGAACCTGCAGTTACAAACTGATGGCACATGCAGCCTCTGCTTTTTCTTTTCTTTTTTTTTCTTTTTTTTGAGTTTGTTTTATGATAGGACAGTAAAGGCAGGAAATCAGGAGCAGAGGCACCGTTTGCATGCAGCAAGGAACAGCGAGTTGGATTTGAACCCGGGCCACTGCAGTGTGGCCTGTGCCCTGTGTGCTGCGCCACCAGAGCGCCCACATGTGGCATATGTTTAATTGGATTTAGTCCGATTGAGTCCTGACTGCATCATGTGCTGTTTGGACATGACACAGCAGCAGGTGAAGAGCCACAGAATTGGCTCAAATTCAGGATTACACACATGAATGAACATTGTTTCATTGTAGCAGAACGTCACAGAGACATCAATCACTGTAACTACACGCTCCTTTTACAACTTCATTACTAAACATGACCTTTACCTAAAACTTTGTCTCTCAGCATGAGCAGCAGGTAAAATAAAATAAAATAAAAAATATACAATGAAACACTGACCTATGACCTACAGTACATATTCTCAAATGTTTTTTACGTAACAGTCACAAATCATAGAGCAGCAGTCACATTTCTTTAAAACAATGCAATCATATAAATGGACAGGTATCTTGTTTTAATGGATTCATGTAGGAGTCATGTCATTTTCTCTTGTTTCCCATTTGGCTGCATTGCATCATCCCTTTATATACAAAAGCTGTAACATAAGAGGCCAGCTGCAGCAGTGAGTCTCTCAGGCAGCTGCATCCACCTCTGTGCATGTTACACGCTGCACTGAGCTCTTCATCTGTATCTTGAGCCCGTTGTCTCTAGGAATCAGACTCATACACACTGACGTTTTAGAGTCATGAAATTTTTATGATTCCATCTCCTTTCATAGAAAGAAAAACCTGATTCCTCTGAATTTAAATCACCTTTAAGATTCTTCTCTCATTAAGGTTTTAACAGCAGCGGCAGTGAACACTTTGGATAATGACGACACGATCCCACTCACATCTGAACCTGAACCCATTCACCACAGAGACAACCACTGATTTGGGCTATTGGCTAAATTAATATGAATAGCATCCTGTGTGTGTGTGTGTGTGTGTGTGTGTGTATGCATGGTAAGAGAGCGAAAGAGACAACATTTTGAATTAATCTGATTAGTAAGAGAGTCTGATGTTTGTGAGGGTGAACAAGTGATTGGAGTGTGACTGATGAACAAGGAGACAATTTTGACAGAATGTGTCGTGAGAATTAATCTGATGTGTGTGTGCATGTGTGTGTATCTGTAGTGCACATTTGAATGAGTGTGAGGAAGAGTGTGGAGAGCCAGAATGACTGGCGATGTCAGCACTTTTCATCTATTTTTAAAGGAGTTCTTTGCATGCGTGCACGTGCACACGCACACAGGGAGGCAGGCAGGTATCCGGCTGGTGCCTGATCTCTCCTCCGTGGTGTTTTAATATTCTTTCAGCTGCAGTTTTTCAAAGGGAAGTCCATCACAACGACCATTGTTTGATCTGCCCGCTGTCATCAGCAAATGCTGGACAGAGACAGTGAGAGAGAGACATTTATGTCCACTAGGAGAAATCTTCAGGTTCAAGGGGTCAGTGTAGATTTACAAGAAAAAATAATAATATTTGAATTGTTTCTAATAACTAAACTTAAAATATGTATGGTGAAACAATTTCCGTGGACAGCAAACAATGTGATGTCACCTCGCAATATTGTTCATAATGAAATCCATGAGGTTTTACGAGCTGTTCCCTCAGTTGTCATCCAATGATGTCATTAGTTTTGGAATTTGCAGAACAGCTATGTTGTTCAATGAAAACTCACAATGTTTAGAGTGAATTGTGATTGAGCGATATCTGACCCAGTTTAGAGCAATTTGGATGTGCTGTAGTTGGAGTTAGGACAACCTCTTGTTGTTTAATTTTGCAGCCATGACTGTGACACAATTTAGTATCACAACATTGTAAATTTAATTTAATTAAATGATTTTTCTTTTAATTTTCGTTACATTTTATTCAAATAAATTAACGAGATGCTGCTTCAGTCAGTGTGAGGTGACCTGACTGACAGTGGGTTTAATGTAGTTACAGTTTCATGTTTTGCTTCAGTCTACTCCCTGCTCATGATGACATCATCGGACAGGAGGCGGCGAGATTGAGAACAAGCTCGGAACAAGATAAGGATATGACTGAGCCATAAATAATGAAGAATGAAATTAATCTCTGAACTTTCCCAAACTTTTCCTTTTGTCTCACTCTCAAAATCTTTTTATGTCTTTTCCTCACATCTTGTCCTCTGTCCACTTTCCCTCTGCTTCTCCCGCTCTGTTCATCCCCTCAGCTCAGCAGAGAGCAGACAGGCCGCTGACCCTCATCACCAAATGCATTACAAGCACCAAGGCAAGGTTTTGTGTGTGTGTGTGTGTGTGTGTGTGTGTGTGTCATTTTGAAATGGAGACAAGAATAGGATTGGGGAGAGAAACTCGTACACCTATACAGGTTGTGTGTATGTGTAGTTTTCTGTGTGTGTGTGCGTGTGCAGAATGATGTTTCCCTCTCTCAGATAAAAACCTGTCGACCTTTATGTTTCTCATCAGCAGCTGTGACAGAACTTTTGTCTCCTGCTTTTCATTTCACTTGTTAAACCTAATTAAAACTTGCTCGTTATGTTGCTGCAGCCAGGTCGTGTTTCTTAGGTGCTGACACACACACACACGCACCTCAGTTTATGTCTGCAGCCTGTCTAGTGTATATATCGCAACATCTTGTTACCATGGCAACAACACTTCTTCACGTTGTGTCACTGGAGAAATGAACATCACTGACTTAGACTGACCTGGAAAAACTTAAAGGCTAGGTAGGCAGCTTTTTTTGACAGTATTAGGCAAAAACTTACACACTAACCTTGAGGATGATGTAAATGAAGTGATGTGAAAAAAGATCAGACGTCTGCGTCTCCCCTAGGCTCTGTTTTCAGCCTGCAAAGAATCTATCCGTGACCGTGACGGTAGATTTTGACCAATCACAGAGCAGCAGCTCTTATTCGTATTATTTTACATGAAATATGTTATGCTATGTTATCGTTCATGTGTTCATAAAGGTTTTTCTTACCCGTGACTCGGACATTATGGAGGATAACATTGAAAAAAAGAAAAGAAAAGAAGCTTCAGCAAGTTGGTTGGTTAGGGAGGGGGACAGAGAAGCTGCCCGGCCGATGAGCTCAGTACATCTCCTCCTCCGACAATTGTCGGAACAATACTTACAGACGTTATTTGGATAAACTGACAACAGATTGGGAATCTAAACTGTCACTTTCTCGCATGAAAAAATATTAAAACTTAAGAAAGTGACGTTATTTCTCTACTCGCTGCTCATAGACGGACTGGCGGAGGGGATGAGAATCGTGTGGACTCAACTCAAAGCTTTTTTCTAGGTTTCTGCCTACCTAGCCTTTAAGTATTTTTTTTATACATAATATAATACAAACCTGTGTATCTGTAGTGAAACTGTGACTGTGAGGTGTAATTGCTGAATTGCTGAGGTGTTTAGGGCACATCTGTAAGTTGTAGTGCTTATCCAAATCCTTCATGTGAAGCGTCTTTATGTGAGGCATTTAAGTCGTAGCATCTACAGACAGCCTGAGAGTTGTAATATCTGCCTATAGTATTTACATGAGTCATTCAGGAGACTGTAAATTGTAGTGTTTGACGATAGCCTGCATGAGATATTTAGGAGATATTGGTAATTTTTCTCTGTTTTGATCCTGAATCAGACAAACGGTCTAATCTTGGACTGATTTCGCTGTCTGTAAATATTTGCACTTTGATGTGCTTGTAGAAGAAACATCTTTTTTTGATATCATTTTCATGTCAGTCCACTACACTGACAAATGATCTTGTTTAACACACAGGAAGTCAGAGATCAGACGTGTCACAGTAAAAAGCTGACGACCCCCAGGGACCCTTATTTTACCACCAACATATAAACAAAGTGAGTGTTGCTGCTTGTCGAACTCACTCTGACTAATTTTCCTCTTATTTCCAAACTGTCAACATTAAGTGAGACACATTTTGTGTTTCGATATCTCAATCGTTAAAACCATTTATTCTCCTAACACGATGATGGATGAGAGACAAACATGTGCTGTGACTGTCTGACAACACAAGCTGCAGTGAGTGACAGGGAAAATCACAGCTCATACCACCACGCATCATCACAAGTGTTTGAAAAAGAGCTGTTGTACCAAATGGAAATATAATCACACTCATATGAATTCAAGCAATCACCAACCGCCAGCATTAAACAACTTTCAGAGAAAATGAAGTTTGAAGTGACGCTGACAGCTTATAGTGGACGTCATTGTGAATCATGAGTGGATCATTCAGGGTTGATGGTTTTTACAGGCTGTTGTTTACATGTCATTGAGAAACATGCTGTATTGTTGGTGGGTGGTCTGAGCTGTTAACGCAACACAGATATTTGTTAGTGTTTGTACCTCTGACTGACATGTTCCTTCCTTACTCCCTCGCACTTCAGGTTCTGTTTGTGCCACACGTTTTTACAGCCTGAAGCAGTAAATTTAGTATCTCCAAAACGATGAATCTGAAGTGAGTTTATATTCACGCCAGGTGGAAAATATAGAAACTTACCCGCGGACCTCTGTTACACAAGGTTTTGTCTTGTTTATTTGCAGAACCAACATAGTGTTGCCGCTGCAGCTGTGTCATTGAACTGAACTTGGAGTCTGCGTTTGTGGCTGTTCATTGTTAAAAATGTGACTCTGAGGGAAAAACTTAAGTCACCTGTGCGTGTGCTGTGTATTTTTGCGGGTCTGCAGGTCACCTCTGCAGTGCATTCAGGTATCTGTGTCTGTGTCACTGTATTAGCCATGGCTGTTCAGGCGGGTGTGCATCATTTAAAACATGAGCTGCATGTGTCTTTGTGTTTTTTCCTTGTTTCTGCCTTGTGTTTGTGTGTGTGAGCGTGGGCACACACTCGCCTGAGCGTCTGCTGATTGCAGTCGGATGGAAAAACAATTGGAAACGCCTCTCTAGCTGATAGATCCATGTAATCAGCGGTTGCACACCGAGCAACGTTCAGAATAACAATGTTTTTGCAACACAGCTAGTTACCATGTAGATAAGGCACAACACCTCCATTGTGGTATTTCTGTCACACATTAGAGAGCAATCAGGGCCCCACATCTGCTTAACAGCCACCTCTTCAACTGAGCAGCTATGGCTTATTGACTGGCAACCAAGTTTAAGAGGCTGACAGTGAGGCTGAGAGAGATGCAGAGGTGCATGGTGCTCAGTGTGGCTGCTGCTGCACGACACTTCACTGTGATGCAGAGCTGCAACAAGACAACAGCTGCAGGTTGAATCCCAGTGAATATTTGAAGCTTTATAAAAAAAAACTTGAAGCCAAACTTCAAACATAGTGTTCAATACAACATCGGTTACACAGATCATCGGCAGACTAAAATATGCAGATCCCAGACATGTTCATAGGGAGGAGGGATCAGATATAATCACAAATGCCATTTCTGATCTTTATCAATTCCCTTATGATTTCTGTGAATTTTCTGCAAGGAAAACTGAAAGAAATGTGAGAGCACAACACAAATCTTGTCTACTGTAATTTTTCTCATTTGTGGGGCAACATCGCTGCTAGATTATAAACTGCTGCTAAAATTTGAGATGCTCATTAATATTAACAGGCTACTCATGATTTTACATACAGTAGTATGAGCATGATAACATCTGACATTTCCATAGAGTCATTGAGAAGTGCATAAAATCTGGACCAATAGTGCCTCTTATATGTTGTATATTGTGCTGTCAGCATCACGCCACTTCTGCAGACATGCAGAACTGCCTTATAGAAGAAAGTGGAGGCATAGATAAGGGGATCTTCACACATAAAGGCAGCTGATAGATGGATCAAAGATCTCAGTGCCCATCCCATTAACAGCAAAAGTTCCAATAGGAAAAAAAAAATCTGACTTTCTTTTCCTTTTCTTTTTTTTTTACATTTACATGCTCACTGATGGCTTAATTATATAGTGATTAAGCCATTTTGTTCAGCTCTTTAAGTTTTTGGGGGGCAATTCTATCTGTGCTGTAAGATACAAAATGTAGTGAACAACAGATGCACCTTATAGCAAACAAACTGGACCATCATCATCATCACTGTGGTCAACGCCACTGTACCACAATTGGGGGACTAGAAAACATACAGAACAACCACAGAGCCACTACTGCACTAATTATTAAAGAATATACCAGTAGTGGTATTTTACATACAGCCTAAGTTGGCCTATAAAAACCATGTTTATATGACTCAAGCACTACTCACATAAACAACTACACACCAAACATGAAGCACCTTTGTGTGGACCCAGTCTCATTAGCTACCGCTCATATGAAAGAGCCCACTACAAAGATTGGAACGACACATAGCACCCGCGGCTACACAGAAGTACAGCAGAGAGAGAAGCAAAAAACATGCAAAGTCGAGCAAACACAGACGCTGCTTGGGCAAAACATGGTTGTACATTTCCTCTTACCTTTGCTGTTTTGCCGTGAAAAAGTTTGTTTTATGGGTAAATTCACAATATTTCCAGTTGAACTTTGACTGGTGTTACATCTAAATCGGTCCGGACCGGGCGCGACCGACCCGGGGGGAACCTTTACGCACGCCGCACACAACAGCCCAAATGTCACACATTTCAGGATTCAGCTGGTTCTGATTGGCTGCCAGTACTGTCAATCACATCAATGTGGGTATAGCCTCATTCTATTGGCTCTAACGGTTTGAATGAGCTGTCAATCACTTGAATCAGCCTATCCACAAAATGGACATTTTGGAAAGCTTGGATATTTTGTAGTAAAATCTCAATGATTTTGTACTCAGAATCAACCACTGCAGAGATAATGTTCATACACCGAACAATCATTTGATAAAGGTTTTGAGCTTTAGCAGCATCATTCTGAAGGACACTCATCCATGATTATTTTTTGGGTGAACATTACCATTTATTTAATTTTTGCTGTTTGCCATCTTCATTTACTCTTCACCAGTAACACACTGAAATTTACACATATCAGCAATTTCTCAATTGTTTCCCATTACCATGACACCAAAAGTATTCAAATAGACCTTGTGGTTGCAGAGATTTTGGCTACTCATTTTGTTATATTCAATTTTCGAGAAAAGGCCTTGGTTCCTAAAAAGTTAAAGTTCTGCAGTTGAAGTCTTTTTGATAACAGGCTAGATGCAAAAGTTACCTCTCAACCAGACAATTTTAACGTCCAAGATGAAATCAGGTGTGAACTCCGGGAAAGCAGCGGAACGATGCACCGCCTGCAGGATCCAACCCTTCAACCTTTAGGAAACATCTCAGGTGCACAGTCTGCTGCACCCGATGGTGAGGTGGGTTAGAGGGTTTAGTGGTCTGTACTCACTCTGCCTCAGTTTTTCTATTACCAGCATCAACAGGAGGCCTCAGCAAGGAGAGCAGAGGGTCACCATGGTATCACTCCTAGGGTGTGTGTGTGTGTGTGTGTGAGAGAGAGAGAGAGAGAGAGAGAGAGAGAGAGAGAGAGAGAGAGAGAGAGAGCATGTGCAGAAACTAAATGTGTTTGCATGATGCAGGAGGAAGAATGTGTGTGTACAACAAGAGAACATCAGGTGTGTGTGTGTGCGTTTGTGACCTGCCACCAAGTGACAGGCCAATGGAAACATCACCAGGAGATCACTGTCTCCAACAAAAACATCACTGCAGCAGCACAGGTCAGAGGTCTTTTTGCCAGTCAGTGTAGCGTGTGCGTGTGCGTGTGGTGTGCTCATCTTAGTAAAGTACAATAATCACCTGTCGTCACATGTGAATCATGCATCTATCAGCATATTTGTGAGCTGCATGTGTGTGTTGTGATTCACAGCAGGACCAGGGGTCATGTTTCCACCATAATGATGCTGAGCACATGTGTGTGTGTCTGTGTGTGTGTGTGTGTGTGTTGGTGTGGGCCACTGAGTCCACAGTGGGGGACCAGGAGGTGATAAGTCAACCCTCTACCTCGAATTATAATGATGTCCGCTTCTCTGCCTTACTCACTGCAGGACCCCTTGCCTGTTATAGCAGCATCTTTACAATACACACACACACATACAAAACTGTGCTACCACACTACATCCCTGTTGTAGCTGTTCTTTTTCCTCTGGGTAAAGTTTTTCACGTTCTTCCTCAGCAGCTGGAAACATCTGCTTCATGAATGAGGGATGAGCTGAAAGTCTCAGGTACAGCAGCAGGTATTTCCAATCAGACACTTTACCTGTTCAGCATTGGATCACCAGACCGAGCCTGTAACCAGAGTCTCCTTGTGCTCATTACAGATTAGACATTTTGGTTGTGGCTTAATAATGTCATGTGGTCAAACTGATGATTCCAGCATAAAATACGATCATTTACTCACCCAGATAACATTACAAGTTGTTCCGATGAAATTAGATCCAGCCGAGAGCCGCATATATCCATATAAAGTCTATAGGTCAGCGGAATGCAGCCTCTAAATAACACATTATCTGCCATTAAACCCGTTCATTTCACCAATATTTTGTTATGATATGCTAGTGCTATTCCCCTCTGAGTGATATCGTGGATGATATCATCTCTGAGCGTCGTCAGAGATGGTGTCATCCAGGTCAGAGGTTAGTAGGTCAACCTACAGTGCCGATTAGTTCATTTTTGAGATTAATATGAATCTTTGTGCCAAAGTTGAAGGGATTCCCCTGAAGAGTTCCTGACAAAACACACTTGAAACCAAAACCACGTTTTGTGAGGTCAGTGTAACCTTTGACCTTTAGTCAATGTCCCTGTTACTGAGATGTTGCAAAAAGGTTGAATGGGCCAAAACTGTGTTTTGCAGGGTCACCATGACCACAAAAATATAATCAGCCCTTAAATCTTATTGGAGTCAAATCTGAAGAAGTTCAGTCGACATGTCACTGAGACAAGAATGAGGCAGAGAACCTGAAAACAAAATGGTCGCCAGAGGAGAAACAAAGTTCAGAAGTAAAAACACCTGTGTCATCTTACAGCTGTGTTGAGCATTCATTGTGAAACTCCAGGCTCTTCTTCTGATCACTAACTCACCTCTGGTCTCCTTTTCAACTTTTATCTGCTCTTTATGTTCATCTCTCTTCACTGTCTCCTTTCATCTCTCCTAGGTTACTCCTCTCTTCTTCTCTCCTTCCTCCTCCTCCTTCCATCCCAGTCAGTTATTTAACAGAGCGAAGCGCTGGAATAATCTCCTCTGCGTTTTTTAGTGAACCGATGCTTTGTGATGACCTCGCCGTGGCACCGTGTTCCTCCCCGGGCGAGTAGCTAAATTGCAGCAACCTTCACATCGAGCAAAGAGCATCGCAGAGAAAATTGTCTCTCTTTGGGAGAAATTGTATCTCTATTTAGTCCTGCAATAACACTGGGAGGAAGCCCGAGGGGAGATCCAGCCCCTCTGCTCCTCCTCAACATGCTCCTATAAAAAAAGGGCCTTTCTGATTTCCCATAATACATCTGTGCCTGCTCTTTGTCTGTCTTCATCTCCTGTAATAAACTGTCATCGTCTCCTCTTTTAGTTTGTATACTCATTTGTTTCTTACTCTTTTTCTTTCATCCTCCTGTGTCATGGTACTTTCTCTCTTTCCTCTTGAAGCTGCTGCAGTTGAAAAATCCCTTAGTTCATAATTTAATGTTTTATAAACAATAATAAAACAAACAGGTGAAAACTTTAAAACTAAGACTACTATTAGAGCTAATAGTGACAGTTGAAGCCATGGTTTCATAATGTGATGATGTAGACTCTGTTGACTTTTCTTGCCACTGCATGTCAACTGTCGATTACAGGACAAAGACATGTGAAATTATAGCATCAGCAGTTTTATGGATTCATGTTACAGTAA
Source organism: Decapterus maruadsi (assembly GCA_030347415.2). Taxonomy (NCBI): domain Eukaryota; kingdom Metazoa; phylum Chordata; class Actinopteri; order Carangiformes; family Carangidae; genus Decapterus; species Decapterus maruadsi. Next base: position 16,503,303 of record CM064896.1, read on the forward strand.
TGTGACTTATTGTTCTGGTTTATTCACAGACTGTTGTTCACCTCAGTCCTTCCTTTGCAACCGTGACCTCACTGTGGTGAGACAGTGGCTCTGTCCATGGTGCTGAAGTCAAAATGGTCTCTAAATCAAATATAGAGTTCTCGCAGGTTGTTATTAGCACCTTTGTTTCCTGAGGTAGTGACTTCACCAAACCTGTCCCATGGTTAAGTGAGGTCACTTTCTCTCTCTCTCTCTTAGTTGAATCGGGACTGAATTCAGGACTTTCATAGGGAGTGTGCATATTTATGACAATTAGCAATATGATGGCTGGACTGAAACATTTGTTTGTATCCATTTTATCTGTTTTTGTGGCTGAATGGTGAGCTCACATTGTCTTTTGTTTTGCAAACTTTACTTTTAACAATGACAGAATTTAACAACTTTAAAGCAAGGCTATGTAGTTTTTCTACCTTAAAATAATAATGGATATAATAAGATGAATCATGCCGCCGCTGCAGCCTGCACAGCCTGAGCAGTGTCAAGCTCGCTGCGCTATAGTGCGTGACTTTCCTGATCGGGTAGGAACACAGTTACACAGTCTTGGTGCACCGCAGCTCCGCTAAGCTCCAGAGACCGAGCTCAAGCCTGGTCTTCTTGCTCCTCTCACCAACACATGAGCATCCGGTAACACTTTACACTAAGGTACACAAAAAAAGAGTAGTTAATGAGGAACTAATGAAGGACTAATGAGGAACTAATGAGTAGTTACTGAGGAACTGAGGGACACAAACTTAGAGTACTGAGGAACTAAAGTACACAAAATTACAGTAATTACTGAGGAACTAATGAAGTACTAATGAGGAACTAATGAGTAGTTACTGAGGAACTGAGGGACACAAACTTAGAGTAGTTACTGAGGAACTAAGGTACACAAAATTACAGTAGTTACTGAGGAACTAATGAAGGACTAATGAGGAACTAATGAGTAGTTACTGAGGAACTGAGGGACACAAACTTAGAGTAGTTACTGAGGAACTAAGGTACACAAAATTACAGTAGTTACTGAGGAACTAATGAGTAGTTACTGAGGAACTGAGGGACACAAACTTAGAGTAGTTACTGAGGAACTAAGGTACACAAAATTACAGTAGTTACTGAGGAACTAATGAAGGACTAATGAGGAACTAATGAGTAGTTACTGAGGAACTGAGGGACACAAACTTAGAGTAGTTACTGAGGAACTAAGGTACACAAAATTACAGTAGTTACTGAGGAACTAATAATTAACTAACTATTAGTTATTGGTGAGTTCTTCAGTAACCCCTGATCAAAAATCAGAGAGGTAGTTAGTAAGGGACTAATGAGTAGTTACTGAGGAACTGAGGTAAACCCAATTAAAGTAGTTACTGAGGAACTATTGATGAACTAACTATTACTATTACTATTATGATTAATAGATAGTAGTGAAATAGTTAATTCATCAGTATAGAATCATTACTCAATAACCTGTCCATTAAACTTTTTATTTTCCAAAGAAAAGTGACGCCTAATGAGAGGCCATTTCATCATCATCTTTACAATTAGTTCCTTTAAGAAAAAAACACAGACAGCAGGATTCTTGAGATGAGTTAATTCATTTATTCCAGACCACATACACATTGATATGACCATCCATGTTATTCTGTAGGCTATATTAATCAAAACATTGTTCACAGTATAGTTGTTTGAGGTGCACACAATTACCTTCTGAGTAGCTATGAAATAAATTTGGAATGAATGAGGAACTCACTATTAGTTAATGTTCAGTTCTTCGGTAACTCCTAATCAAATTACTGAGGAACTAACTATTACTTAATCATTAGTTACCCTTTTTGTGTACCTTAGAGTAAAGTGAGACATAAAAATGAGTAGGTAATGAGTACTGAATTATTACTTAATTATTAGTTACCCTTTTTGTGTACCTTAGAGTAAAGTGAGATATAAAAATGAGTAGGTAATGAGTACTGAATTATTACTTAATCATTAGTTACCCTTTTTGTGTACCTTAGAGTAAAGTGAGATATAAAAATGAGTAGGTAATGAGTACTGAATCATTACTTAATCATTAGTTACCCTTTTTGTGTACCTTAGAGTAAAGTGAGACATAAAAATGAGTAGGTAATGAGTACTGAATCATTACTTAATCATTAGTTACCCTTTTTGTGTACCTTAGAGCAGGGGTTTTCAAAGTGTGAGGCGCGCCTCCCTTGGGGGGCGCCAGAGAGTTTGAGAGGAGGCGCGACATGAGAAAAAGAAAAAAAGAAAAACTGAAAACATTCAAACAAAACATGAGTTACATGTCACTTGCACATAGGGCTAAATGATTAATGTTTTTGCAGTAGCCAATAGTTTGTGATTATACTGCAATATGATAAAACATGATCTTGTAACACAGACTGTGATTATGCTCAGCAGCATCCGGGAGCCCGACGCGTTATAAACTGACGCTTGGTCAGAGCCCTTTCGCGCTGTGCACTGACGCCCAAGGTGCCGCAATGCAACCCCCTGTGCGGCGATATGACGCTCAGAGCGAGTGATCAGAGAGACTGTAGTGCAGGGAGAGCGGGGCTCCGCTGGCCTCGGCTGGATGTAGCACTACTACGTCGGCTGCCGAACTATTCTGGTTAGAAGAAGAGCGTCAGGTGCTGCACAGCGTCAGGTAGCTATAACTTCATATGAGCCGGTGCCTCTCACAGTGACCAAGCTCAGATAAATACATTGGATCAGCAGAAGCACCGCGTGTCCCCGAGCAATATACCGCTTCTAAAAAAGAAAAAAAAAGCTGCACATCGTCGCGGCGGAGTTTTCCTCTTCTACAGCTGAACAGCTGATGTGGTCAAGACGAGGAGACCTGTCACAGTGTCACCTGTAGCTACATTTACAATTTACAAAAAACTTCAACTTCAGACTCTCTGCTTCCCAGATGATCACACAGGGAGAGCATGAAGGTGCTTTTGTGATGAGTGTATTACAGAGTTCTATATCAATGTTTAGACTTATTCGTCAGTGCTATATGTTGTCATGATAATTAATATGCTGAGAAATAGGAATCAAATAAATCATACAAAAAAGAACAATTTATGTTTAATGAATCAAATATGGTTTTGGTAGTAACTGCTAGACTATGTTTAATTCTTTTTTTTTTTTGGAGGGGGGGGGGGGGGGGCACAGCTGTTTATTTTTAATTAAGGGGGGCTCACTCTCTCACACTTTGAAAACCCCTGCCTTAGAGTAAAGTGAGACAGAAAAATGAGTAGGTAATGAGTACTGAATCATTACTTAATCATTAGTTACCCTTTTTGTGTACCTTAGAGTAAAGTGAGACAGAAAAATGAGTAGGTAATGAGTGCTGAATCATTACTTAATCATTAGTTACCCTTTTTGTGTACCTTATGATAAAGTGAGGAACCAAAATGAGTAGGTAATGAGTACTAGATCATTACTGAATCATTAGTTACCATTTTTGTGTACCTTATGGTAAAGTGAGAAACCAAAATGAGTAGGTAATGAGTACTGAATCATTATCTACTCATTAGTTACTATTTTTATGTAAGGTACACAAACATTACAGTAGTTACTGATGAACTAATGAGGAACCAAAATAATCATTTGCCTCCATGTGCACCATAATAACTTTTGTCTTCACGGGAACCAAAATAAGATTTTACCTGGTACACCAAAAAAAAAAAAAAAAAAAAAAAAAAAAAGCACACACAGGAAAATGAAATAATAGCCTAATAAAACATAACAAGTGTGTAGCATCCCCAGCTCAATTGAGGTCAATTGATGATTCACATTCTTTAATTCCGTAGACCGTATTCAGCTGCAGGGCTATGAGAGGAAGAAAATAAAATACAGTTAGGCTACCTTTCCTTTTGAAATTACATTCAACTGCTTTTATCACATAAACAATCATGTAAGTTGTCTCCCTTTTTATCTATTTTAATCAAAAGACAACATCAAACTGGAGTGCCGAATTACCATGAAATACATATTTTTAACCATTTGTTTTTAATCCAATTAACTGTTTTAACCTTACCAGACCTCACATCAAACAGACAAAATAGCTACGTCCTGTTGCATTAATAAAACAACCAACGAGTTAGCTTAGCACCATCTCACTTCAATGTGAGATGGAGCTAAGCCAAGCTAACTAAGCTAGCTGAGCTAAGCTAACTAAGCCGAGCTGCTGTGTCAGTCTAGCAGCTCAGTCAATGCTAATAATAGCTACCGCTTACACATTTTCATCTTACACATCTTAAAATAAAAAAGACACACCATTAAAATATACTTATCACTGTACCATCAATCACACCCTCGTCCTTGAGATATCATCGACATTTTCTGTCTTTTGCTTCTCCCTGCATGGTCCATTGCTTCTCTTGTGCCAAGTCAATTCACTGCTCCTCACACAGGAAATGATGATCTCGTTTCCAAAATAAAAGACAAATGACACTTTGTAAGTTACCTTTAATATGACAAGAACGTTATTTCATTTGTTATCTTTATGTTTATTTGTTTAGTTTCTGAACATTAGTCAAGGTCAAGGCTTTATTTCTCATATATTAGGCCGACGTTACATTCACTGCTTTTATTTTGAAAGTGTCTCGCCGAGATCTCATACACTTCCGGTGCTTCGGATTTTACTTGCAGTAGGAAAAGTGTGTCTGTAAGGCCAAGAGTGTCTTCAATGCCAAAAGTGTGCCTAAACGTACATGAAACGCCCTAGCACCTGGCTAATAAGGAGCACAAGGTTTGTTTTTGTTACTTTTTCATGCTATATTCATTTCCGGTTCAAGTTTGGTCGCTGTTGATAGTCTCATGTATGGAAAGTGTTGTGGTTAGCGGTAGCTATTATTAGCATTGACTGAGCTGCTTAGACTGACACAGCAGCTCGGCTTAGTTAGCTTAGCTCAGCTAGCTCAGTTAGCTTAGCTAACTCGTTGGTTGTTTTATTAATGCAACAGGACGTAGCTATTTTGTCTGTTTGATGTGAGGTCTGGTAAGGTTAAAACAGTTAATTGGATATAAAACAAATGGTTAAAAATATGTATTTCATGGTAATTCGGCACTCCAGTTTGATGTTGTCTTTTGATTAAAATAGATAAAAAGGGAGACAACTTACATGATTGTTTATGTGATAAAAGCAGTTGAATGTAATTTCAAAAGGAAAGGTAGCCTAACTGTATTTTATTTTCTTCCTCTCATAGCCCTGCAGCTGAATACGGTCTACGGAATTCAAGAATGTGAATCATCAATTGACCTCCATTGAGCTGGGGATGCTACACACTTGTTATGTTTTATTAGGCTATTATTTCATTTTCCTGTGTGTGCTTTTTTTTTTTTTTTTTTGGTGTACCACGTAAAATCTTATTTTGGTTCCTGTGAAGACAAAAGTTATTATGGTGCACATGGAGGCAAATGATTATTTTGGTTCCTCATTAGTTCATCAGTAACTACTGTAATGTTTGTGTACCTTACATAAAAATAGTAACTAATGAGTAGGTAATGATTCAGTAGTCATTACCTACTCATTTTGGTTTCTCACTTTACCATAAGGTACACAAAAATGGTAACTAATGATTCAGTAATGATCTAGTACTCATTACCTACTCATTTTGGTTTCTCACTTTATCATAAGGTACACAAAAAGGGTAACTAATGATTAAGTAATGATTCAGCACTCATTACCTACTCATTTTTCTGTCTCACTTTACTCTAAGGTACACAAAAAGGGTAACTAATGATTAAGTAATGATTCAGTACTCATTACCTACTCATTTTTATGTCTCACTTTACTCTAAGGTACACAAAAAGGGTAACTAATGATTAAGTAATGATTCAGTACTCATTACCTACTCATTTTTATGTCTCACTTTACTCTAAGGTACACAAAAAGGGTAACTAATGATTAAGTAATGACTCAGTACTCATTACCTACTCATTTTTCTGTCTCACTTTAGTCTAAGGTACACAAAAAGGGTAACTAATGATTAAGTAATGATTCAGTACTCATTACCTACTCATTTTTATGTCTCACTTTACTCTAAGGTACACAAAAAGGGTAACTAATGATTAAGTAATAGTTAGTTCCTCAGTAATTTGATTAGGAGTTACCGAAGAACTGAACATTAACTAATAGTGAGTTCCTCATTCATTCCAAATTTATTTCATAGCTACTCAGAAGGTAATTGTGTGCACTTCAAACAACTATACTGTGAACAATGTTTTGATTAATATAGCCTACAGAATAACATGGATGGTCATATCAATGTGTATGTGGTCTGGAATAAATGAATTAACTCATCTCAAGAATCCTGCTGTCTGTGTTTTTTTCTTAAAGGAACTAATTGTAAAGATGATGATGAAATGGCCTCTCATTAGGCGTAACTTTTCTTTGGAAAATAAAAAGGTTAATGGACAGGTTATTGAGTAATGATTCTATACTGATGAATTAACTATTTCACTACTATCTATTAATCATATATTACATTTGATCATGAGTTAATGAAGAACTGACCATTAGTAGTTCATCATTAGTTCCTCAGCAACTATTCTAAAATTTGGTCAGGAGTTCCTGAAGAACTGACCATTAACTAATAGTTAGTTCATCAATAGTTCCTCAGTAACTGCTTTAATTGGGTTTACCTCAGTTCCTCAGTAACTACTCATTAGTCCCTTAACTACCTCTCTGATTTTTGATCAGGGGTTACTGAAGAACTCACCAATAACTAATAGTTAGTTAATTATTAGTTCCTCAGTAACTACTGTAATTTTGTGTACCTTAGTTCCTCAGTAACTACTCTAAGTTTGTGTCCCTCAGTAACTACTCATTAGTCCTTCATTAGTTCCTCAGTAACTACTGTAATTTTGTGTACCTTAGTTACTCAGTAACTACTCTAAGTTTGTGTCCCTCAGTTCCTCAGTAACTACTCATTAGTTCCTCATTAGTCCTTCATTAGTTCCTCAGTAACTACTGTAATTTTGTGTACCTTAGTTCCTCAGTAACTACTCTAAGTTTGTGTCCCTCAGTTCCTCAGTAACTACTCATTAGTTCCTCATTAGTCCTTCATTAGTTCCTCATTAACTACTGTAATTTTGTGTACCTTAGTGTAAAGTGTTACCGAGCATCCTGTGCTGGGCCATACAGTCAGCCAGCCTCCCCTTCAGAGCTCTGGAGCTCTGGAAATGAGCTCCAAAGAGCTCCCTTTTTGCTCAGCAGCGGCAACAACAACAGCACGGGTACTGGCAAAGGCAACAGCAACGGCAACAGCAACAATGGGACCGGCAACAGTGATGGCGATAGCACCGGTACCGGCAACAAATAAATTCACATAGGTTGCTGTGCTTATCCGGAGGACAATACAGGTAGCAGACAGTTGCCCTTCTCAACCAGAGTACCAGTACCACAACTTACATTGTGTTGCTTTAAAGATTTGGTGGAAACTTCTCTGACATCTGAAGACAAGAGATGAAGTGAAGTTATGTTTACTGTAAGAGTTTGGTGGAAACTTTGTTGAACATCTAACCTATAATACTTAGTTTTATCACTTTATCTTTCCAATCTGAAACAAGACGACTTATATTAATAAAGGCATTTTCTTATGACAAAGAAAGGTTACAGTAAAATATAGAAACAGCTCACACACTTGCACACATAGACAAGCAAAAATACATACATTCCAAAAATACACAGATGAAACAAAGTGACTCGAATGCAGGTGTTAAGTGCACTCAAGCTCACACACTCCAACATGTGCATGATGTTGCAAAAATTCACACAGATACACATATTACAGAGAGAGAGAGAGAGAGAGAGAGAGAGAGAGAGAGAGAGAGGGCAGGCTGATCTGACTGGAGAGGGAATGATTTCACCATATACTCATCTCAGTCCCTGTGATTACGGCCATCGGTAAAAATGGCAAATAATGATGGCAATGTGCTGTGAAATGAAGCCCATTATGTGTGTGTGTGTGAGAGAGAGAGTTGTAGTTGTCTGGGTGAAAGAGACAAATGACAAGCACAGAGGTGAGAGAGAGAGAAACAAGAGATGAGTTGAGGTGAGAGAACAGCAGGTGCCAGTGTGTGTGTGTGTGTGTGTGAGTGCGAGAGAGACAGAGAGAGAGAAGAAAGAGAGAAACCAGGTTTGATCACTTGCAATCATCCTGTACTATTTGATAAGGTCATCAAAGTGTCAAACTAAAACAGTACAGACAGGACCCCATGGTGCCACACATACACACACGCGCACACAGAACCATCACCCCTCCCTCCCTCTAACCCTCTTTATTCTCTCCACAGACACACACACTTTTGCGAACCTTGCTTCAGGCTGTAAACTCAGGTCTGTAAAATAATCATCATATTTTTTAACAATATCAATATTGCATGACCTCTGATGCCAGTATGTGACCTTGTGTGTGTTTGTGCGTGTGCATGTGCTTGCGAAGGCATTGCTGATGTGTGGTGCTGCTGTGAAGGTCTCTGCTCAGCCAGTGTTGTCCTGACACAACATGACTGACGAAAAGAAGATGACAGGTGAGGGAAAATGGGAATAAATGGTGAAATTAAAGAGAGAAAGAAGGGAAAACACACACACACATACATTCACACACAGTAGGCAGGTAGCTGAGAGCTTCACTACCATGTATTCTGTATAACTGCTCGGATCATCGTCTGTGGGCCAGTGTGGTGTCGGGGAATGTGGGAAGCGACCGTTGCCATGGTGATTGTTCCTGAACTATATTATTGCCCCTTTATTTCCATGTAGCAACTGAGGTTTCTAAGTGTTTCCATATGTCACAAAAAGAAGACAACTTGTTCCCAGCCTTTGGTGACATTCAGAAGTCAAAGAAGTATTTATCAGTTTCTGTTGTGTGTCTTTTAAATTCTACTCAGTGCCCCCCTCTCATTCCAGGTCCAGAGGGTTAACCTCAGCCCAGGCGCACGAACCGCCGGAGACGGTACCCCCACACAGAGTCTCCACCGCTTGGTTGACGACGACTCAAGTGCGACCTACGTTTGCCTTAACCATTATTTGTCAATAAAACTTTGAAACGTAACCCCCATGTGTCAGCGTGGTCCTTGCTTGCTAGTGAAATGTACTTACATACATACATACTGTACTGTACATACATACAGAAATATATATAAGAAAAAAATATGTATATGTAAGAAATATAATTAACATAAGAAACCTTGTGTTTTGTGAGAGAGGATCTCCTGCAGACTGAGGTTTTCAAATGTAATTTTTCAACACTTTGAAAACAAGTGACAGAGTGCGTCTGTTCCTCTGCTGCAGCGTTACTGTGGGTTAAACTGTAATTATGTCTCTGAGTCCAACAGTCACTTGAGGAGGGGAACTTGTTTTCACCAGTTTCTGCTCATTTTCTGTCCCTGTTTGTTCTGTGTGCAGGAAATGGTTGTTTTGATATTTTTTAAGAGTAAATAGTAAATCTCTCTATTTCTCTATCTTAAAGGCGAGGCAGGCGGCCTGCAGAAATAACAGGCTTCTGACAGCTCCTTGTTTCTGTATTTTCTGCCTTTAGTTTTTGCCTCATCAGAATAAATTGCCATTGAGTTTGAAGCTTCGAAACAAGAGCAGAGCATTAGATTAGGTTTGTCTGATATAAAATTCCCTCTAAAGTGCTGAACATCTCTTTTCCTCAATGCAGCTTCTTTTCCAGAAGAGCTTGAGTCATTTTGTCGGCTGTTCTCTGACTCATTTGAAGACAGAAAACGCTCCTCGGCACCTAAACAGGCTGTCTGATGTTCAGACGCCTCAGCTACACACACTCAGCCTCTAAACCCTGAGTGTGTGGATGTATGTGATGATGATATTCAGGGTCAGACAGAGCCACAAACAACAGTCTGGACTTGTCTGTCTACTGGTCAGTCAAAATGTTTCAGTCATAGAATAGGATAAAACTTTGTCCATTATATTTGCATAAAATGGAAAATTTTAAACAAAATCAAATATAATATATAAATGCACTAATACATTTATTAAATTAAAAAACAAACCAGCTAAATACAATGTTCATTTGTATTATTGGTTTCGGGCCAATAAACAATGAAACTCATTTTCTCATTAAGTACAGAAATGTAGTTAATATAATAATCACCTGAATAAGACTAAATAATGAGCTTCCAATATCAACAGAACTCGACAAGACTGTTTCCAGTGACTCTGTTTTTATTTACACGCTGTTTTTTATTTGTAATTTCTGGAGGAGCTGAGTCCACAGGTCGTGTTTCAGCAGGTTAAAGGGATACGTCACCCAAAATTAATAATTCACCAATTTTCTACTCACCGAGAACTTTCTGAGTCATCAAAATGCATGAGAGTGAATGCCTTACTCAATCTGTGAAGCCACCATTGCACTGCCACTTGCCAATTAGCTCAGTGCGATAGACAATGGTCTTTGGTTCTAGAAGTTATGGGTTCTATCTTCAACTGATGCAAATTGAGCATTATATGGTCAACTGTCCTGTCTTCCTGTTCTTCTATTTGTTGCTCAGAATTTGCCAAAAGATAGCCTTTACCTGACCCATTGCTGCCCAGCAGCTATAATCTCTGTTTTCTGGACGTCAGCTAAGTAAACTTCTGTGGAAAACCTCTGCAAACTGAATCTGAAGAGACCTAATGACACTGTGTCAAGAATTATGTTGTGGACTTTTACCTTGTGCTCAGAGACAGAGACTGATTGGATCTAATCCAACATCAATTCATCTTCGTCTCCCCCCCTGTTTGCTGGCAGGCCGCCCTTCTCCTCGCAGTCAGCCACAGTGTTTCAGTGCAGCTTCACCTGCCCTCACAACAAACTGCTCTGCTTGAACACCACTGACGTGCCTGGCAAACGCCTTCTTGTTTTCTTTCTTCTTCACTTCAGATGTTGAAGTGAGACAGTATCTCCACCCTGAGGAAGAGAAGTGACTTTCTCAGGCTTCAGCTTCCGTTTATGTGACAGTTAAAACTGAGGATGCTGTCTGTGACTGACACCAGACATCTTCCTGAATCCTGACCAGGTTGAGTCTGGTAAGTTGTCACGCTAAAAGATCTCTGAATAAACAACTTTGATCTTTGACCACATGCATGAAACCGTAACTGTATTCACATATCACTATTTGGATTAACTTAGTGACCTGTTACCTTTCCAGGAGATGCAGAGGAAGTTCCCTCATCTCTGAAACACTTCACTGACATCGACATACAGTAAGGGATGTGCACATGCATCTGCATTTGTACAGCAGCCAAATGGAGGTCTGGAGTTCCTCTGTTGGCTTGTTGGATCTTTGTGAATTTGCAGCTGGTTTGATTCAGTGTTTTGGGTGGAGTCAAGTCAGACAGCAGTAAGCGTGAAGTAACACATGTGTCTTCACTCTTTTTTTTTTTACCAGCCAGCCTCAGACTGACCCTCCTGAGCAGCGAGTCACAAAAAGAATTGTCTGAAAACTTCCAACGGAACGGCGCCAAGGGAAAACAAGTCGATGATTCATTTCAGGAGTAAAAAGCAGAAAGCAGCAGCTCCAGCTGAGGTCACATGTTTCTGCAGCTCAGAGCTGCTGCTAAATTCGGTTCCTCTTGTTGCATCTTCATCTCTTAAATCTCTTCTTCAGCAAACCTCTGTTCCTTTTCTCTCTTCCTTTCTTTCCATCTCAGTCACTTGACCTCCACCCCCTGCTGACACACTCAATACCCATGCACACACATACATTCACACACACTGTCTTTCTAAGCCATAATTACCACAGAAGGATTTCTCCACAGGCTAATGTGCTCCGTTAAGCTCGGTGAGCCTAAGTAAGCACTCTGAAATTAGTGTTGGAGTCAGTCGTGCACGTCCTCACCACACAAAGGCCTCTCTCTGCCTTCACTTCCCTGACACTGAGGAAGTCTGGCCGCATGTGCTCTGTGATACTGAGCTGCTTAATAGGAGTCAATGAACTCTGCCCAGAAGGCCTGTCGAGAAGCTCTGTGTGCAGACAGTCTGCCTGAATAACAATCAGTGCCGCTGTCGGCTCTTAACAATGCAGATAAGTACAGAGCTGAGACACTTGGGCTGATCTCAGTGAAACCAACAGGAGAACCACTCAACACGCCAATATTTCCACTGTCAACTGGTGCAGCGAGACTTCTACTTCTCCCTTTGCTCCCTCTGCTGCAGATTCTCCAGGTCATTGAGAGTTTGCGTTTGATTTCTGTAGAAAAGTTTGAATTCACTCAAAGTAAATTTGTGTTTTGTGCCAAAGCTTCTTGACACTATCTCTCAGATCACACAACAGAGCTATGGTGTAAATACTCATGGTTGCCAGTTTGAATCCTGAACCTGTTGTGAGTTACACCGCCTCAAACTTTCCCTTTGACTCATGAATGAATTGAAGATTTTGATGGTCAGAGGTCAAAGGTCAAAACACTACTGTATGTTGACCTCCCAATGCTGCTTTGCCAGGATTTGAGGGTTTTAAGTAATGAACTCATGGGACTTTATAGATTTCAACGAAAGTGAAAAATCAATATAAAAATCTGATCATTTCTCTTCTTCTTCTTCTTCTTCTTCTTCTTCTTCTTACTCTTCTTCTTCTTCTACTACTGAGTTTTCTAAGCAGCAAAAATGAGATATTGATGTCTCACTATGTTGCATGACCAAGCAGCTACAACATTCACAGTGAAGACCAGGATGATGTCATAATAATGGCTTAATGGCTTCTTATGAATATTTATGACAATGACGCCTTTAACTTCAATGATTAAGAGGTGTGTTGTCACTATAGTTTTGTTGTTTTTTAACTTTTAAACCTGAGAAGAGAAAAAAATCTGAAATATAATCTCCTGTTTCATTACATGTTAAGACATTAACCCCGCCCTCATCTTCTCAGATTTATATTGTGGCAGTAATTTCCTAGCGTTCATTTTGACCTTCCACTGTTTTGATTAATTGCCTTTCTGATGGTAGAAAAAAAAGAAAGATAAGTAGGGCTGCAGTTGACCGGTCCGGCCGTTAAATTCGTTCTCCACAGATCCAATGTAATGGAAGTCAAACATCAGACTCTGAGATTTAATTACTGTTATACCGTTAACAAACTCATTGCAGAGCAGCGTGGCAGGAGACAGCACCAGGACAAAATGGAAGTCAAGTAAAACTCTTTACGAAGTACAGTTGTGTTACTGCAGTTCACACCACGGTAAACACAACAGAGTTTCTGAGGAGCTTTCATTCGGTAGGAAAAGGAAAAGGCTCCACACACACATTTTCACAGCCACTGTAAAAATTTTACTGTCTAACATAGTCTGCAGGAATTTAGGGCACACTGGTAAAATGCATAATCGATTCTGGATGTGAGGCATTTAGGGAATATTGGTGAACGGACTGTCTAGCAAGTGAGGTGATCAAAGAACTTCTGTGAATAGTAGTCTAATACAGCCTGCATGTGAAGTGTAGTGAGCTTGTGATTTCGTGAAATATATCATTTAATTCACATTTATGAAACCACAATATCAACATGATTCATTCACACTGAACAGAGCTCAATCACTGCAGAGTGACTGGATGTGAACAAAGCTCACACTGTTGTGTTAGAGAAAAGTCTTCCAACTCATATTCAGTGATATTGAAAAACCAATCATACGCCTCCTCTGGAACAGCGGCAATGGGGGTGTGGCCTCACCACATAATGACATTTAAAAGATAAAAGGCTGGACTTTAATTTAGAGCTTCATTATTGATGCGTCACAGTTGGCCAGGAGAGAATAAGATGTTCCTCTCTTCTGTTTACTGTACAATCATCTTCACTTATATTCATCTTTGTCATGCTGCAGTTAGTTTCCAACTATTTTTTCTATTTCCCCCCTCTCTCACCCCTCTCATTCTCCTCTCCCCCATCCTTTATAGCTGTCCTCACCTCCCCTCACTCGCCTTTGGTGCTTTTTAAAGGCCAGTCAGCAGAAAGACTCAGATAGACCGAGCTCTCCACTTTAACTTCATTACATCCAATTAGTATCGGTGTCCTTCAGTGGAGTTCACAGAAAAGCAGGTGTTGGCAAATCCTTTGATTTCCAGCATCTTTGACCTTAGTCCAGTTTCAACAATGCTGCATTCAATGCCCAGATTTCCCAGTTGATCAAATGCTGCTTTTAATATCAGATATTGAGTGATGCTGTCATTCATGTAATTTCATGTGACTTAGTTATTAGTGGATTTATTACTATGACAGAACAATTATTAGGCTATGGTAAAATTTGTATATTTTCACAAATGTGCACAAAATGTTGTTTGTAGAAAAACTGTTAACTGTTAGACTGTGGAATGGAAATGGAACATGAGAAGATAAATACATACATAAAAATACAGAGATATAGGATCATGTTAAATTAGCTGCTAGCTGCTGCAGATAGACCAAAAAAAGTCTGGGTCACACATTTGTTTTCTGGATGTAAGAACCTTTATTCAAATCCATAATCTGTGTTTAAGTTTAAATTGTTGTAAATTGACATAAAATCACTGTGCGTGCGTGTGTGTGTGCGATGAAAACAGTGAAAAGAGAGAAGGATCTGTACAATGTCTGAGCAGCAGCTGAAACACTCTTGATGACTCCGACTCACTTCATATCTTCAACGTTAACGACAGGAAGCATTTCACTGACAGTGAATTCTGAAAAAGTCTCAAAGCAGATTTAAGTTGTTTTTTTTGGGCGGGAGCTGCTCGTTCTGTGCAGCATCAAAAAACCAAAGCACAGCGTGATAACACCTCTGTTCACCTGAGAGGTTTTACCTTACAGCAGTCAATCATGTTCTGATTATTTTTATTTGAAGTCGAATCAGTGATCTTCACATTTTTAACATGTTTGGAACTTTTAGAAAATCTTCCGTCATAAATTACTTCTCTGACTTTATTCAGCTCAAGCTCTTTCATGCCAAGGTTTTGTTGCAGCAGCGTTTCACCGAGCAGGATAAGGCAGCTACATGATACGAACTGGGTGTTCAGGGACTGAACTGATGTGACTGTGTCAGTGATAAACCACAGATTGATCAGCTCCTCGATCTCCATGAAACACATTCCTCTGTCTACATTAGCATTTTTATTATCATTACTTTTTTGACATTTACCGCCTGTTCATGTTAGATCAGTGTGAATTCAGGTAAATACAAGAGGTCCCTTACACTGTCTGTGAATGTCTGAAATAATGCACGAAAATGACAAATGTAGCACACATGTTGTTTGTTGTTACCACCAGATACAGTATTCTCTTTCTTAATAATCACAATACAAATCCCTATGAGAGAATATACCTGGGACCTTCTAGGATGTACATAAAGATAGATGCCACCTCTGTGACTCTGGCCTAGGGTTTTTGAAGATCAGAGTGAGCTGCTCAGAGTGAGTTGCTCCACTGCCACCATCTTGGCAGTGTCACTCAGCCCATAAACTCCAGCTCATCCACATATGGTTAAAGAGGAGGCGTCAGTGTGGAATTGAGACTTCTTTGGAGCTGTCAGTCAAGAAGCCCTCACCCTCTGCCCTCCATAGCTCTAGTGGTTAAAAAAAAAGTGTAAGTTTTTATGTTTAATTTTTATTTTTTTTTATTTTTGAGACCAGTGTCCGGACTCCGCCTCTTTTAGAAACAAAGGTTGTGGTGAAAACAACAAAGGTTTTATTTCACACTCTCTTCCATAGCACAGGTGAGATTTCCCATATGTCTTCATTTGGTGGCCAACTCCACAGAACGCCAACAGAAGTGAATGAGAGTGGAGCTGATGGATGGCGCCCTGGGTCACGCACGACTTAGCATCTCGTTAGCCTCCCCCCCGCTACTGGAGCCAGTGGAGCAGCGGCAGGATTCACAGACACAAAAAGGTAAATGAGCTGTCTGTTTGTGTTAAGGTCACAGCTTTCTCTTTGGAGGTGACTGGTCTCTCTCTGCATCTTCAGGAGCAACACATGATTGACTTTCATACCAGCTGTTCACTTCATACCATGTCTGTTGTTGAGCCTGATCTCCACCCACATGTTTAAGTCCTAGTGGGTCAATAATCTTATTTATTTGAACCCTTTTTGTTTTATTAACCCAAATCCAAGCATATCAAAGTAATGAGAAAAAAGTGTCAAATAAATGTTTTGAAAGTAAAGTTTTGCTTATCCTTGGTTTTAGCAGAGGATGGAGTTGAGCTCAAATAAAGTCATGAATAAAACCCCTGAGTTGCTGAGATATGAACAGATATATTTATATTTTCATCCAGACTTCACAATTAACACATAGGGAAATTAAGTTAAAATAGAAAGAATGAAATGAAACAAGTGATTAATTAACAATGGGGTAATAAATGAACCTTTTGACATTTTGTAGACTGTTCCGGATTTCCATTCACATACACACAGTTTATTTATTATACACATGCCCCGGGGCTGCACAACAAACTAACACCGCTGCTGTGCGTTGTAAACAGATCACGCTCACTGGTTCACTAAGGCCTGAATCCATGCGTTAATGTGTTTTAATTATATGTGGCTGTAACACTCATCTCCATTCTGCAGTGGTGTCAAACAGGGAAGTAAAGAAACATGGTCCAGCTCATTTACAGTAGGCTGATGGGAGAGCTCACAACTCAAACATCGTGCACCAGAGTTAAGAATAAAAACATCCTGTTTATAGTAAATGATCCAGATCTCATCCAAAACTTAACAGATTCCTCCTCATATCACAGCACATCCCTCTACGAAGTACGAAGCATTTCCTGTGTAATACGGCTGTAAACAAACCAACAAAGTACAACTAGAACCTCTGGGAACACTTTAATAACTACATAAGCATTAGTTAAGCATCATTAACGCCTAAATTACTAATCCTTCCTACATTTACACAAATAAGTATATGATTTAAAAACACAGTCATACATTTTTAATTCCGGATTAATGAAATCACTAACAACTTTATCAATAATTGTGTTTTCAAATTAAGTAAATGATGGATTCAGCATTTATATAAGCGACAAACCAGTGGCACATATTTGCAGTGTGTCAGTAAATCTATTTACAGTAGATGATCATTTATGCTGCCCTTAATGTGTTTTAGTTTTATTATCGATAAGCTTATTAATCCAGGGTTAAAGCTTCACAAGTGTGTCTTTAAATTGTGTTATTATCAATGTGGTAAAAAAAAAGGTTTTATAAATGATGACTTAAGTACAATATGTTAAACTAATACCTAATAATGTGCATCGTTTGTACTATAAGTATTACCAAATTTCCTATTGGAAAATATTTCCACCAGCACAGAAAAATAACACTGTATGACATTTAAATATCCCCATATATCAAACATAATGTTGACACTTATATTATTATCACATGTATATAATGATTGTGTGGATATGAAGATAAATGTCAAAACATATGAAATCCCCATAGTTTTTCTTATGAAACAAGAGCATTCAAATTGGAGAGATATATTTGTCTTTATTATTCTGTTTTCTAATAGGATTCATTTATCATTTTTACATAATGTGCTTTTATTTCAGATATATTTCATATATGGAAATACAATATGTGTTTGTGTTGGGAGGTCATGTTTTTCTGCTTGTTTTGCTAGTGACCAGCCACAGCTCGGCTCTGTACTTTTCCAAAAAGACCTTTATTATAAAACACGTCTCAAAATCTTTTGACAGACGTCACACTCAGGAACTTCCCTCAGAGCCCAGAAAAGCTTCATTTTCCTGTCATGTGGTTTATAAAAGCAGCTCAGACACGTTCATGTTCAAACGTCCCCGACCAGGAGTTAATGTCTGAGTGACTGGGAGTGGACTCAGAGCTGCAGCAGCACTTAGAGCCTGTCACAGACAGAAAAGCTCTGACTGGACTGTCAGTCCTGCTGCAGAGGCTGGATGAATGTGGGTGAGTGGGGAGGTGTGCGTGTGTGCGTGTGTGTGTGTGTGTGTGTTCGGGGGAGGGGGGGGCCACAGAAATCAGCCAAATCTGATTTTCTGACCCACTGTAAATGCAGCACATGGAGATGGATGAGATCTGCGGTGCACGGTGAATAACCTCGTTACAAGTTCTCCAGGAGAAATTACAATAATAACCCCGTTAGAGTGGAAAATATATATTATGCCCTGAACCCTTCCCTCCCTCCCTCCCTCCCTCCCTCCCTCCAGCCCTCCCCCTCTCTCCTCCTCCCCGTCCTCCCCCCAGATAATGACGTGTCAGTGAGAGCAAATGAAATGGGCCCAATTTTCAAACTCATTACAAAACTCAGTTCAGAAATAAAGAGGAAGCAAAGAGAGGATGAAGAGCACAAGACAAATGATACTCACTGACATTGGCCCTATGTGTGCGTTTGTGTATCTATGTGGGCTGTGGGTGTGTGTGCACTTTGCCTGTGCCTTCAGGTGTGCACACAGAGGCTTCATGTGCTTTTTCCCTCCCTCCCTCCCTCCTTCCGTGTGTGTGTGTTGATGCATGCTTCCCTCAGACTTTTGTGTGTGCGTTATGTATGCTTTGAGCGTACCTTCCTGTTTTTGATGTGTGTGTGTGTGCATCACGTCGGGCCAAAGCCGAGTTGACAGACAGCTTCCCTCGGAGGGGCCCCTTAGTGTTTCTGATTGATCGTCATAATGCCGAGGTACAGGCCCTGTCCTTGGTGCCTATGCTAATCGCAGCCTCATGAATATTTATGAGCTCCTTGGGAATCAACCAGCTAAATAAAGGATGAGGCTGTTGGCTTGGAGCTGCGTTCATCACCAACTCTGATTGATTAGAAAGAGAAAAAAACATCAGCCTGTAAAGACCTCTGTGTGTGTGTATGTGTGTGTGTTTAGCTCCTGGATCATAACAGGAGTAAACAAAAGGTGGAGGAGCTCAGACTGAGCTGTAGTTAGAAAGAACAGAGTTGGGTCTGTTACTCTGTGTTAACTTGTTAACTATGGAGTTTACTCATCTTTTTCTCATTGGTTAGTATCTTACATCTGGCCTTTGTCTCATTTGCCCTCAGTGAAGTTAAGAGATGAATGCAAAGAGGTGTCATCATATAAGAATTGACTGCTGAGTCAGGTTAACTATACTGTAAGTATACTGTAAATCTCCTTAAACCGTACCCTCCTAAACAGTCCCCAAGATCCGATACACCTGCCCTGTGTACAGTATGTGGGAGTTTTGCACACACAAATCATGGTCTGATCCTCAGGTCAGAGACTGTGCATTGTATCATGTAAGGCATCCTTTTCAGCACTGTTTGCAGGACATTATCTGTAGCCGTCCATCATATCCATCCCGTCCATCCCATCAATAACTCAGAGGCTCCAGAGACAGAGACAAGGTCGCATTCAACATTTTGGTCCCTTTTATTTCATGTTAACCACATTTCAAACAACTAAACAACCAATGGTAAAATGGCATCACCAGATCTAAACAACAACTTTTCTAGACAAATGATCATCAGAATAATAATTATACAAAAAGAAATGTACAAAAAAAATCAACAAAAAACAAACAAAAACAACAAAAGAAAAACTCTGTAAAGAAAACAAAGTAAATAATACAGATGAATGGCCATGAACCGATTTCAACACAATAAAGCCTCAGTAGAAATAAAAAGGATAAACACTTCAGGCATTCACATTGTCTTCAATACAACACTGTCTCCATAGGTCCATTAACGAGTCGGACTGGACTCCAGCGAAAGAAAAGAAAAGCGCAGACTGAACAAGATTGCCACAACATTTTTCCACAAGTTTGCTGCTTCGGATGAACGGACGGATGAGCACAATTATTACACCATGTTTTTTTCTTTTAGTTACTGATGTATGAGATTGTCATGTTTGTTACTATCAGTGATTTCCCTACAACAGGTCGGTAGAGTTTGGACATGAAACCTCTTTGTCACCTCAGGATGATTCACCATCACAGAAGAAACAAATGGTAACAGAGGGTTTGTTTGGTTCAGTTTTCCTCTCGTTTCCAAAATGAGATGAACAAAGGAGTGAGGGGAGATAATGTGGGGGGAGTTACAGTAACATCCTATGATTTTTCATTATCTCCTGGTCTCCAGCACGTGATCTTTGAGCCACAGTGGCATCTGAACTGTCGGATGTGTTGACCCAGGCTCATACTCGGGGTCATTTACCATCTGAAATCATTTCCTGTTAAGATGGCAGTGTCACCCGCTCACCTCCACAGGGGTGGGGAACAAACTTTGAGGCTTTGCAGAGGAAAGTAAACGTGACCTGTCTCTTTGTCTCTGTGATTTCCACTAATGATGGATGGCAGGCTGTGGAAACTGTCTAATCCCCCCTGTGACGTCTTCTCTCACATTTATCCAGAGTGTCACGGGAAACACAAACATGACGCCTGTGGAGGTGAAGCAACCTCAGAGTTTATGCTGAAGTTGTTTGTGTCTGTTTCTGATTTAAAACTCAACAAACTACAGTAATCTCTGGGTTTTTAGACTAAGGTTCCCAAGCTGTGACTGGGCAGGACAGGGCAACTTCTAAACTAAAACTTGGGCATCATCCTTGTCATAATTGTGGACAAATAATGTTTGTTACTTGTTTGTTATCTATATTACTTGTTTGATTGTTTAGTAATATATTACATCAATGGTTTTTAACTACAGGATTAAAGCAACGAGAGGAATCAAAGAGACATTTAATGAAAAAGAAAAATGAAGCTTCCTCCGTTATTACGCTGCTCCTGAAGTTTTGGCTCTCAGCCGCCATTGTTTCTGAGGTTTTGTAGAGGACTCGAGTTGTAAAAGGTTAAAACCAATGGTCTAAGAAATCACTGCACAGATGTTATGCCCCCCTTCGTAATAGTACTGCTCAACTGAGCTGATAACACTGCAGCTGCCTCAAGTGAGTGATGAAAAAAAAAAGTTCAAAATAGTTTAAATACATTTTCAGAGCCAGTAAACCCACGTCAGGGAAACAGACCAGACAAAGACGCCGGCTGCTGAATGGCTGGGTGGCGGTGGTGGTCGGGGAGTGGGGTGTTGGGTATAGTGGGGGCAGGTGAGATTTAAGTTGATAATTTATCTTAGTTTCAGCCTTTTAAAGAAAAAGCTACTTTTCAAAACCAAATTAACTAACCACACAGACAAATCTGATTCAATGACATTTTGTTTTTCATCTGTAAAAACTTCACAGATGTTTTGATCCAAACTCGCTGTGGGGTCAGATAAATGTGCAAGATGCAAAAATATATAGATACAGCCTATATCATATTTTGACAGTGTGGATAAATGAACAGTTACATACAGTAAGATCCTGAACCTTCATCACCGAGATGCTGAAAATGACTCGGACTCAGTTTTGTCTGGTGACGTGATTGTGTGTGAAATGAAGCTGTCTGTAAGGTGTCTGCTGTGTGATGTTTGTCTGTTTGTTTGTTTGACTGTGGTTGTCTTTTCTTATTTACAGTACGGGTGGATGCACACTGTAAGGTCTGGAACAGGAACAGATCAATTTCTATAAAGTCTTCAGAAAAAAATAAACATTTTACACCTCCAAAGAAAAAAAACAACAACACCTGGAACCAGCTGCTCAAAACATCTCAGGGTTTTTACTTAAGTATTACTCTTTCTCCTTGGCTAAAGTTTTTGCACAGAATCTCTAACTCCTCCCTTACGTAGTTAAGGCGATTCCATGGAGACCGATTTGCTGCCATTTCAGCTCTTGTGATACAGGTTATCAACCAGAGTGCATGTAGCTCAGCTGCTGCACAAATAGTTAAGTTCTAGACTAAGGGTGAATTCCAAGTCCTATCTTATCTTAACCCTCAAGCTCAAAAATGCGCACTCCCTCTCAGTGCTAGTGCTGTCCCGATATATAATCATAGGATGTTAAGTTGAGGGACAAGTTTAAGGGCTGTGTAGCTCTCAATAATGAGATACTCTGACACCACCCTTGGGAGCAAGGGCTACCCAGAATGCCGTATTTTCTTTGTTAACAGAAATAAATATTATGGAAACTATTGTATTATCTTAGTTTAGGCCCATTTTACGGATTATTTACCTGATTGTTGCATAATATTTATTTTTTATTTTCCGATCTTTTGTCAATAGCTGGCCGGTGCAGACAAGCCATATTGCTATCGTTCAGTTACAAAATAGTAATTTTTCTAAAAGCTGAATATGTCGGACCGTGGTTGTGGTATTTATACAGATTATTTGTTTGAATATCAACTTATAAATAACTCAATTTACTTGTATAGGCAACAAAAAAACAACAACTAGTAAACTACTAAACAAAGTAACAACTAGATAGTCCACAACAGTTTCAAAAACATGGACTTGTTGGACCCGTCGATGATAGCTGCATTTGTGGCTTATGATTAAACTGGCAGGGTTAAGTCTGAAGTCTGAAAATGTATCTGCATTTAAGGGGTGTCCCATTTGTGGGGCTACTAAGATTAAGGGTGGAGCTTGATG
Organism: Decapterus maruadsi; assembly: GCA_030347415.2. Classification (NCBI taxonomy): domain Eukaryota; kingdom Metazoa; phylum Chordata; class Actinopteri; order Carangiformes; family Carangidae; genus Decapterus; species Decapterus maruadsi. The sequence goes on from CM064896.1 coordinate 16,525,737, forward strand.
GTTAAGATTGAGGGTTAAGAGAGGAATTAGAATTCACCCTATTCCTTAAGCCCGTTAAACAATGAATTCTCAGTGGATCTTTATTTTCAAAATAAAACATGGCCGTCTAACGAGCCACATTTCAGTCCAGTTTTGTGAAGGTGAAGTGGAGATACTAAGGAAACCTTACAGGAGAAACCATACAGGTGTTTTTTGCAGCTGTAAAAAACAACAAAAACCTTAATTACAGCTGATGTGTGAAGCTGGCTCCAGGTCTTAAAGATAAACACTGAATTTTCTGATATTGTTATGAAGCTGCTGCTACTTTAACAGTGACAGAAAACTTTGTGTTGTTGCAAACGTCTTCTCCTTGATCCAGTTACTGTTACTTTAAGGAACATTTCAGAAACACAAACAAGTCTCGGTGTGTTGGTTTTTGCTTTGATTCAGAAACTGAACTCAGACAGTTTTCATAAATCTCTCTAAACTCTTGCAGTGTGCGTCCAGCCTTCAGAGGGAGACAACATTCAGGCGTAGAATATATCTAAAAAGGAAATACTGTACAATAGTCACATCACAGCCCAGGAGAGAGAGCGAGAGAGAGAGAGAAAGAGAGAGAGAAAGAGAGAGAAAAGGAAAAAGTGGCGCTTTTTTTTTTAAACATTTGACTTTGTTTTTTTAACATATCATTTTTTCTTTTTCCTTTGTACAAGCATGTAAAGTCCCAATATGACACACAAACACACACACACACTTAAATCACCAGTGTGTGTGTTTTGTCGCTTTTTTTTCATCTTCTGTACAGGCTTGTGTGTTGGTGTCATCACAGGCACACGTATAGATACACACACACATACATACACACATACACACATACACACTCAAAATATGCAAGCATGCTCGCTTTTGTTCACGCACACCCTCTCTCTCACACACAGGCACACATGCTCACTGCTTGGTTTTTCGGGATCAGCAAAAAGCAGTTTTACTCTCTGCGTGAGTCCCGGTGTCGAGAATGCCAGGCAACGGCAAATCAGAAAAGAGAATTTCAGCTGAGAGCCAATCAGAAGGAGCTGAGCGCCTCCAGAGCCACTTCATAGCAGAACTTGTACTGTTCCTGTGGAGGGTCAAACAGAAAGCAAAGATCAGTCAATCTCATTTGACAAAACGTTTGTTGGTCGAGGACGTGGTCATGCTGCAGATCAGCTGTGTGAAGATACTAAACATTTTAAAAGGCCTCACACGGGGTCAAGCTCATCTGGGCCGGGATGAGAAAAACAAACTGAGTGTCTGTTGAGGAGGGAGATGAGGAAGGTGCTGAAACAGCTGCTGCCTCATACAATACACAATACAACTATTCATGAAGCCAAGGAGAGAAGAGCATCATCCCAGAGGATGGGTGACCATGACACCCGCGTGTCTGTCTGGGTGTATGAGCAGCTGAGTCTTCACCTCAGGACAGTGACTCTTTCATAAAGAAGCATTTATTAGAATTTCTCCGGGGTTACAAAATAAAACCTGTGGCCTAATATCTGCCTTGGTGCTCTGGCTGAATCTGGCCCATATCTAGGCAGATTACAGCTGTTTTTGTCTGGATTTCTGTGTGTCTTGGACTTGGTCCAGATGTGGAAGAAGCATCTGACAGTCCTGCTGCATAAGAACTGAACTCTGGAGCCAGGCATGTTTAAAACAAACATGTGACCTGAGTCCGGGACGGTGTTATCCATGCAACTGGTGCTGCTGTTTGATCTGTTTTCTTTCTGTCTATAAAATATCAGCATCATCGAAAATGAAAATCAGGGGAAAACAACTGCAAACTGTGTCAGCACTATCTCCTTAAAACAATGTGTGAGTGTGTGTGTCCTCACCATAGTCTCCACCATATTAGTCTTGTTGTTTCTCAGAGTTTTGACGGTGTGGAAAACATCCACAATGTTCTGCTGCTGGATCATCTCGTTGATACTGCAGATGGCACAGAACGTTCCTGAACGCCCCCCGCCGGTACTGAGGAGGAAGAGGAGGAAGGGTAGGAGGAGGTGGAAGAGGGAGGACAGAGGATATTCATCATTAAACATCATCATCATCATCATATCCTCGTCATCCTGAAATGTGAGGTGCGTGAGCTATAATCATCACTCTGATCAAACAGCGAGCTGAAGGGTCAAAGACAGTCCTCTGTGTTGACGGACAAACCCTGAACTCAAAATTACACTTAATTACACTGAAAATAGGACAAGGCTTAAGAAGCTGTTTGTTTGATGGGAGTGAAGATCTGGGAGGATTTAAATCAGTTTTAAACACCAGGTTTACAGTAAAACAAATGGTTTCTGTTACAGTTATAGACATGATTTAACATATTCAAGTCTTTGGTATCTGTGACACAGTCTATGCTGTGTCAGAGGAGAAGGGGGAGGAGCCTGTGATCTGAGAAGACTATCAAAAGCACTAAATGCTATCCAGGCGTTTGACTATTGAATTTAAATGCAAAAGTGCACACAGTCTCCTGAATGTGTTTAATGTCTAAAAATGAAAGAATTTCAACAATAAAAAAAAGCAACAAAAGTGGCAGCACAAAGAAACCCGTCACTACATGCAGCTGAAGTGTCAGAGTTCCAATAATGGATTAAACATGTTTGAATGCTACATTTTCTTTTTGATTTCCTGTAATGGACAGAGGTGCAGCCATGCAAACATATCGGTGCGTTCGCTGCCTGTGCACTCCAATCAGCAGTCAGTGCTCCATCGGGCCAGAGTCAAACCACCCACCATGAAAACAGGCTCCAGACTCTTCCGTCTCACCTGGTTCCAGTTGAATGGCTTCAGTATTCAGGGTGAATAAAACATCCAAGAGCTGAGAGGTGGAGCGACAGCAGCCACAGACCTGCTCTAGTCTGTTTCAGCCACATCTCCATCAGTTCTCATCTCTCTTCAGAAACCTCCTCATTTAACATTAAAGAAAGAATAAGAAATATTTCTGATTCGCAAAATGGTGATAACATGGAGACAGCTCACCATTTACATTCTTTGGATGTAAATACGTATATATCTGTAAGCATGTAGACGTAGGTCTCACTATACCAGGTTTGATAATCATGTTTATTTTCCTTTTGCCCCTCTCCTCTGACTGGATGTTAGTTTATTTTTTTACATACATTTTTTGTTGCTTGCTTCCGTTTAAAAAGATATACAGTATGTTTACTTTAGACTCCACCGCTGTGAGACATGACTCAGGGCTAAAACACATTAATGTTATGAGCAACCGTCTGAGAGAATAAAATCAAGACAGGTCAAGACTCAAGTGGAAGCTCGTCTCAAGGCAGCCGAACGAGGTCCGCAGTTTGTTTACGAATGTGTGAGAGACGTTTGGCAGCTGATTAATGTCTGAGAGTCTGAGAGAAACAACCGCAAGCAATGATCTTTGCTCCATGAACCAGCTCAAGATCATAACATTAATGGCTGTGATTTAGACCAGAGCTGATGCTTCTCAGTCAATAGGATTGGCATCTAAATATTCATTTACACAAAACAGAAATATTACATGACACAACATGTCAGAGAGAGAGTCAATCACCTTTTTTGAGTGGATTTGCTCATATGTAAACATTCTCGTCATTTGTGGTATTCTGGCACATTTTTTGCTGAACTGCATGAAATCTTCTTCGCACTTCAATTGCAACCAAGCAACTAATTGCTTTTTTCACAAAAATGAAAAAAATCAGTCACCTGTGGAATGGACAATCCTGTAAAAACACCATCCAATCATTTTGAACGCCACGTTCAAGTCAATTGGATCGTGATGTGTCAGTCAAACTGCCATCTGTCCCTCCCTCCCTTGAGTGTAGCGCTCTTGGTGCACTAATCACACGCTTCGTAGAGAAGTCTGTGGAAAGGAGCTTGGACTTTTGAATTGTGTATTTTCAAAATGTGGCCTACTACACTACACTTTGTCTTCTGTTGTGTTTGTTTGGAAACAGATTCTCTTTCATCTTTGTGTCACAGCGACGGAGAACGGGGCTCATTTTCTTCTTCAGACCAAAATCGTCTGAATAACTTCTGTGCACTAAAGATTCAGAGACAAGGCTATGTGGAACCACATTCACTGCAGGCACACACTGCTGCATGCAGGGAATCGGTTCGATACATCTATTTATGTACAGTATGTTTAAATTAATACATATTCATAATAAATTTAACCCTCCGCCCCCCATGCAATTTTCTGAACATGAGACACGTGTTCAGCATAAGAGTGAAGAGCAGAAAATCCTCCGTCTCACCAGCTGCTGATTGAACGATCATGTTTCTCCTCATCTCCGGTATTACCTCGTCTGTGAAATCAATATCTGGGGCTGATTAGGCAGCACCGCAGAGAAGTCTCACACCCCCCGTCACTCAGAGTTACTGGGGTAGAACACGACAGCCGAGGCAGCTGGTGATTACTAAACTACAATAATCTGCTGGAAATGTTTTTTTTTTCTACAGAAGCCCTGAAGTCTCTTCTAAAGTTTTTTGTTGTTGTCATCATCTGTGAAAACAACCAGTGATGTGGAGGTGGAAAATAATCACAATTTATTGTATCATTTAAAAATGACCCCCCTTATTTCCCCATGTCTCTCAGGGATGGTTCGCTCAGATAAATGTTCTCATTTTTACTACAACTGATACTACTACTACTAATAATGATTATGTTGATGATGATTTATTTTCATCGCTGAAAATATTCATCATATTTTCATTATTTTAAGAATTTAGCTTCTGTAGTTTTACACTGTTGTAATTTTATTGTGAATCAACAACCTAACTTTTGCAAACTTAATTGTCTGCATGTTGTGATTTGAAGTGAAAGATGGAGATCTACTCTGTCTTTTCAGACATGAACCACTGAAGCCAACGGCTCTAACTGTTACTGAGTAGCAGGAGGTTAACTATTGACTCTGTGTGTGAGGGTCAATCATTATGTTTAAGTTTCAACCTGAAGCAATGAGAGCGTTTCAGAGCTCAGTGACAGACTGTTCTGACCTCCTAGCTAAAAATCTAACTTTTTAAATATTTATTGAGTAGATTCAGTAGCACTGAAATATTGATCGATGTACAGCCTATAATCTATAAACATCTCTGAGGATAAATATAGAAATAATTTATAATTAATTGGTTGCCGATGTTTTGGTATTCTCTCTTTCTTCCACTGGGACAGAAAACACTGAAAAGCAAACAAAACTCCAACAGCAGCTCGAGCAAGCAAATCAATGCCAATTCTGATTGGCCCAATGGGCTGTGACAGTGAAAGCTGATTGGATGAGCACCAGCGAATGTTTGAGAGTGTTTGTGTGCATTGTTGCTGTTTGTGAATGTCCCTCTAATCTTTTGTGTATAGATTTTACAGCCTGTGTTTCCCTTCATCATGATCAGTCCCATTTGTTCTGCTCAGACAGGACGTGTGTTTATGTACACACCCACAGGCTAAACGTGTGTGTGTGTGTGTCTGTGTGTGTGTATTCAGCCTTATTTGTGGTGGTTTAAAGGCTCTTTGGTAAAAAGAAGTAACAAACACTGTAATAACTCAATAACAATCAGACTTGGCTGTTAGTCTCTGGGCAAACAGTGATGTCTCAACAGAACACACCTATACATCATCTGAGGCGTGTGTGCGCTTAGCTCTTTGAGTGTGCGTTCCCTTAGACAGTGTACTTTCTCATTGTTAGGTGTATCTCCAAATCTTTGTGTCTCCTTCTCCCTGTCATACACACACACACACCCACACACACGTGCACGCTAAGGGCACATTTGTCTTTCTACTGTATGATTTTGTCTTGATTTATTGCTGTGGTGACATCATTTGTTCCGAGCTCCTTTCTCTTGCTTCCTACTATTTCATCATTTGTTTGTGTGTGTTGGTGTGTGTTGGACTCACAGGCAGTGCACCACGGTCCTCCCGTCTCCACCGTCATACTGCTCCTGCCACTTGGCCAGCCTCCGGACCAACTGGAGGATAGAGCGCTTGGAGAGGGGCGTGTCCCTGTAGGCCGGCCAGCCAATGAACTGGAAGTGCTGCACCAGGCGGTAGCCGTCCTGTGGCTGAGGAGTGTAACATTTAAAACATAATTCAGGTTGTTTGTTGTGTGCAGACGAGAAGATCTATCATTTGTCTCAGTAGTCACTGCTGTAACAGTCATGGTTTGATGAAATGGATTCAGGAGGAGATGGTTGGAAGATTTGGGATGAAATAAGTCCATCCTCAAAATTAGATGATCGTTGTTGTTATGGTAACAACATTAACAGCTGTGTTTTCACAGTGGGTGTATGTGAGTTTATTCTGAAAAGCTCTTCCTGATGCTCCAGACATGGTTATTGACCTTTGATCCGACGCCTCCAGCCCAAACATCACTGAGCCAAACTGAGATTGTATGTTTTGACCAAGTTGATACAGGAAGTGAAGGCGCCACGATCACCTGATCTAACATGGGTGTTCATGTGGCGGTGGCGGTCTCCTCGGGTGCTGACAGCCTCTTTGAGGCATAAATCACTCCTCGTGGTGTCAGCGCATCTTTGTGCCATGATTAGTTCTTGTTTCCGAACAAAACGCCTTTTCAAAGTAAATCGGATTGGACTCGACAAAGACGACATCTTCTAATGTTTAATTCAATTTCATGGCAGACAAAATGTTTCCAGCTGTCTGGCCCGGGGTGCTTGGCATCCGCCACCTAAAATACCACAACCCGCCGTCACTGTCAGACTGATTTACTGCCTGTTTGCCAGACACGCATATGCACATTGACATTTACACACACAACCAAACAGAAAGTGGCGTCTGTTTTTTATTCCCCTTCAAATCCTTCTCTCCCTCTCTCTCCTGCCACTTTACCTGTTTCTCCTTCTCCTTTAATCTGCTTCCCATCCACTTTACCCATCAGCCTTTGCAATCAGCTCCTCTTTCAAACCCTTTCTTCTTAGCCCCTTTCCCCCCGCTTCACCCCATTTCTCTCTCCACTTTCCCTCCTCCTCAAGCCGTTTCTCTTCCCTCACTTTTCACTATCTCCGTCTTGGTTTGATGGCTCAGTGGTTGGTGGTACAGACTCAGCTTGGTCGGAGTTGCTCTCAGTGTGAGATGTGCTGTTGTGGTGATGATATGAGCCATTTCACGCTACACTGGTGATGTGTTCGAAAGAGAGAGAGGGAGAGAAAGGGAGGGGTGGAATATATAGAGAGAGTAGAGGTAGTGGGGAGTTCACTGAGCGCTATAGGAGCAGGCAGACAATAGAGCGCAACTAGAATCGTAGCGTCATGGATGGCTGATGAAATGAGATGAGAGGGGAGTAAGAAGAGGAGGCAAGAGGAGAGAAAAGAGAGAGGAGGAGAGATGAGAGAAAGGGTGAGGAAGTGAAAGGAGGAGAAAGAACAGAGAAGAATAATCTTGATATTGTTTTGTTGTTATTTCAGCATCTCAAACACATGACCATGTTCTCTATGTTAGCCTGATGCTAGCAGTCTGCTTCAGTGCAGTCCTCATAGCTGCTCAGACCTCACATAAAAACCTCTTTTCTGTATATCACATTCCTCTGCTCATCCTCCCAAAATATATTTGGTCTTTAAAGAAGAAATGTTCTGTTTTCTTCATCTGATGATTCAAACATCTTGTATCTTATGAACTGCCAACTGCCATCTCACACATGGATGTGATGGAGTTTCAGGTCATTGCGACACTTCATGAAAGTCATGAAGACCTCATAACTTCTCTGTTAAGCTTCTGTGATAGTATCCAGCAGGAGCCAACTTTATCCGCCATAGCCATACTGTAGCCATAGCCATAGCAACCAAAGACTCATAGATAAGGATGCAGGGAAAAGCAGAACTAAAAGTGAACGAATCCATCTCCAGTCCAGGACAAGTGACCAGTACAGGTGAGAACTATGGACAGGCCTTATGAAAGAGAAACGGAGGATGTGACATCACTGCTGACATGCTGCTCGGCTTCTCTTTAGTTTGCTGGACTGAAACTGAGCGATCGTACAGATTTCTGAATGTGTTTGTTCCTTCTGATAAAAAAATGTGTATAGGCCCATAAAAAGTGTTTTTCACACAAGTTGACAGGCCTACACAGAAACAGTACCTCAGCCCTGTCCAAGTAGGAACTCTCTGCAGACCAGGACTTAACATCCAGCTTCAGGGGCCAAACTCAGCAAATTAACTCTAACCTCTCATGGTTGAACTGTATCTACAAACTCCTCCAGTTAATCAATGAGCCAAAGTGCAGTCAAGATGAAGTTTTTGTTTAGTGACTGAATGGCATCACTGAAGACAGTTTGACAGAGTAAGGAAGAAGAGAAGATGGAATAATATGAACAGGAGAAACTGAGACATTAGGGCACAGAGAAAATCAGGACACTGAGGCCAGACTCTCTCAGAATTCAGTCCTGCAGCACTATATCAATGAATTTAGAGATGTTCTTACACACTGAGAGGTTAGGTTAGAGAGGGAGGACATTGGTGATTATGTTCCCAAACCTCTGAGCTGTGGTGTACATAACCTTAAGGTTATCAGCATAATATAAATCCTTATACTGTTTGAATAAACAGTGCTGTAGCTTGCTGTGAACTGTCTCCACTGCAGTTCAAATCTATATTATATACAGGAGTGCACACATCTTGCACCACATTTCAGTGCGCTCCTCATTAACATTAAGCCACTGCACATCTTGGAGCCACTTTTCAGAAAAACACATTTTCTTCGGCCCTGGCTCAGTTTGTTGTTTCTTTGGTGGTGGTGAAATGCCAAAAAAGCTGCTTAATGTCTTTTGTTTTTTAGACATAGCTTTCTGTAGACAAGATCTCTGATGTCGGTAACTGTTGGGTACGCAAATGCGCTATTGAGACACGTGATGTTACGCATTTCTCATTTTGTTATGTGTACCCCTGTCTATACTCCTGCAGAACATCTCATCTTTAAATATTCAACTCAGGAAACAAGGAGTGGGGGCTTCACCCTGGCCATGTTGCAGATCCTGAAGATCCGGTTGATGATGTCTTCATCGATATCAGCTGATATGAACTCCACCTGAATGGGGCCGTAACAGCACGAGCTCTTCTCCGGCCAGTACTGCATACACAGCTGCAGAGGACAGAGATGATGGAGTGATGAACAACAGAGAGTAAAGCCATTTTGACTGTCCGTGTGGAAGCTTGTGTGTTTGTTCCTACCTGCGCTGCATCCATCTCATTCAGCATTACGATGGAGGAGCAGTTGTAGTCGAACACCAGCCTCCAGAAGTCGCCCATGGTGTTTGGCAAAGGATGCTGGGTAACAATGAAGGCCGCTGGCTGTTTGTGGCTCTGGAGTGTTAGGACCAGAAATGAATAACAAAAGGGAGCACATGTTTACCAACTACACACACACATGCACTCACACAAATGCACACACATACACACACAAACAAATTTACAAACTTACATCCATTAATGCAGCGTTGATGTAATTGGAGCTCTCTCCGTCCACTGATATGAGAAAGGGCAGGCAGCGATCAGCTGACAGGACGTCCATGCTGCGGTTCTTGTCGTGGTTCCTGGGTAACAAACCCACACTGCAGTCCTCTGGACGGACTCTAGGGGTCACTATATTCAGGGTCTGACAGACACAAAACTTGTTCAGTCACTTTAAAATCTTTAGTTCAGTGAACATGTAGAATTAATTTCCGCTTGATCTCTGTTAATGTGTACAGTATGCGTGTGCCCACCTGAAACTCATCTTTGATCTGGCTGGAGTTGGTCTGTGGGTCCAGTCTACTGATGTTGTAGTAAATGGCTCTGAACTCACACACTGGTATGGCTGTGTTCCCGCATAGACACGCCTCCAAGATGGCGTCGTGAACAAACACGTACTGCTCCTGCAACGTGAGCACGAACACACAATCACATTGTGGGAAACAGAACTGAAAAAAAAACCTCTGGCTCAGGTGTCGTGGTGAACCAGCCTCTGGTCCTGGACCCGACTGAGCAGCACATCAGCCTGGAGCCGGAAGGTTCTGGATGTCACGACTGAGCCATGAAACTTACTCCAATGTTTCTATAAACATCACAACATTTCAGCTGTGATGCCAAGGAAGGCCAGTTTTCTCTTCTTTTCACTTTCTCGCCGACATGAAGGCTTCACACGTGTATCAGGTTTTACAATTTGCTCCTATTACACATGTTGGACAGAGATGCTGTGTCTAGCAGCTCAGTGAGGTAGCGGCTGCTTCCAATCAGAAGTGCTGACCAGCTATCGAGGGCGTGGTCGGATGTCACAGCCGAGAACTTGCTGCACTTCCGTCTTGTTCAAGTCCCTGCCGGCCCTAAATGTTTCCACTGTGGACAAGCTCTGACTTTGCACGAGGCTTCATTGGCATCAGCATTTTCAGAAGCCTGAGAAACAATGAGGAGGGGAGTTGGGGGGGATGGGGTGTGGGGGGAGTTGCAGTGTTGCCTTGCAGTGTTTCTGTGCTCTGAATCAACTGCGCTCTTTGTGCTCCGACCACTGAGCCAACACGAGCTGCAGCCGCTGCCACCACCGTGCATGTTAATGCTGCAGCTCCCTCTGTGCCACAGTCGCTCCAGATTTATCTACAGTACCATCTTCTCCCATCACCTTTTATTTCTCCACCTCCTCCTGTTTCTTCCTCTTCATCTCAATCTCCTGTTTACTGCTGTCTTTCGGCTTTTTCAATTTGCTTTTCAGTCTCTCTCTGTCTCTGGTGAATGTTAATTGTTGCCCTTGAAGCAAAGAGGAGAGTTTTAAAAGCATCGCTGAAATGACCTCCCCTGACCATTACCTAATCACACATGCAAAAACACATGTATGCACACAGAAAGAGATGAGTACTCATTCATACTCTTTACACACACACACATACACACACACACACACTTTCCCCTGTGCCTTTTAAAAGATTAATTGCTTTGTGTTGCGCAGAGCAGGATTATAATAGCGTCAAGCAGCTTCAACACTGACACAAATTGCTCCCACACATATTCAAAAGGAAGGGCAGGATGTATTTAGCTTGGTTTCGAGAGGCATAAAACACACACACACACACACACACACACACAAAACCCAGCTTTCATATCACGGCTGTCATGTGAAAACACTCAAAGTGCTGCCCGGGGTAACTTTCCTGAGCCTCGCACTTCTGAAAAAACCCATTCACAAGTCAATTCCCGGCTCTGGGCTCGAGCTGTCAGTCTGAAAATGAGGCTGTTTTTCTTTATTCCTACTAAAGTTGACTTTTTTTTTTCTTTTTTGGAAATGCGACGTTTTTCATCAGTGGTACAAATGAAATGCAGAGGCGGGGATGGATTAGGTTGGCTTAAGGTAGCTTAGAGGAGAAATGAATACTTCTGTTCCAAAATGAAACACCCAACATTTGAAGACACTGAGAAAAGGGAAGTGATTGATCGAGCAAAATGAGAACAAATTGTGACACCTTTTAAAGGACAGGAAGGAAGTGGATTCCTTGGGTGAAGAAAAGACACGGCTTTCTAGGAAACAGATGATCTACTCCTCAGAAAGGTTGACGTATGGCCGGGTGCAACCCTCCCCTCCCCTCCCCACCGCTACCGTTTGTCACTCTCTTTCTTCACTAACAGACCTTCTGCCGAATGGGAAGGCTTTTTCTTTTTAGTAGGATCCACTTCTGAACCTCTTGGTCGCTTCTTTGGGTTCTCCGCCATGTTGCTTCTAGCAGCACTCTCCTCCCCCCTCCCTTCTCGTTGTCAGGTAAAACTGAGTAGAACACGTTATTTCCTGTGCACCAGCATGGCGCGAGGCGTTATAGAGGAGCCGAACGGCTTAATCAGCGTTGTATCATCTCCTCTTGTAGTGGCTTGGGTGAAATGGATATTTACAGACACGTAGAAGTTACGCACTATAGCTTTGAGCCTGCACAGTAGGTCAAAGGCAATCATCAGAAGGCAACACGTTGGATTTACAGTATATGGGCATGTTAGTGTGACTTAAAGGGATAGTTCACCCAAAATTCAAATTTTTCGGAGTCCTCCGTTCCTTCTCTGAGTTACAGGGGGGTCTGCGCAGAAGTATTTGTCCATATAATGGTTGTCATTAGGGTTTCTTTGTCCAAAAAGACACACCAAAAAACATCAAAATACCTCCATACTGCTCGTCTGTAATGTCTCTCTTGTATTGAAGCCCCGACATGAGAAATTGTTCCGCCGGTCAGTACAAATCACGTGAGAATTGCACTGACACAGGAAGAGCAGTGAACTGAGACACTGGGCGCTTCCGCTACAAACAAGCTGAAAATATAGACTTATTTAATTTTTTTCGGAACAATTTCTCATGTCGGGGCTTCAATACAAGAGGGACATTACAGATGAGCAGTGTGGAGGTATTTGGATGTTTTTTGGTGTGTTTTTGGACAAAGAAACCTGGTGTCCATTGAAAACCATTATATGGACAAATACTGCTGCGTGGACCCCCCCGTAACTCAGAGAAGGAACAGAGGACTCTGAAAATTCTCACAGCTCTGAGTTGACATGAGGGTGAGTAGATAATGAGTGAAATTTGAATTTTGGGTGAACTATCCCTTTAAAGTCTGTAAAAGCTCAGTTGTACAGTAGCACAGTCAGCAATGCAGCCAATAGTTATCCTTTATTAGCTCACAGTCAAGACTTGCAAATGAATGAAACCATTTTGACCCTGAGTTAAGTAATGCGTGTGTGTGTGCAAGTCACAATATATTACAAACACGCAAAGCATACTAAATCTGTGTGTGCATGATTTAATTTCTGTGCATATTGTGTATGTGTGTGTGTGTGTGTGTGTGTGTGTGTGTGTGTGTGTGTGTGTGTGTGTGTGTGTGTGTGTGTTTGCACTGAGGTCATCTATTATTTAGGGAACATTTAATATTCATAGACTGATTGGGGTGGATGATCTAAGAGAGAGAAGCACTGAGACACTGTTTCTCTGTCTACACTCACAAACGCAGACACACAATGTACAGACAGACAGACACAGACAGCAGGCTTTAAGCTAATGAGGCTAACTGAGCACATTTCCCACATGAAACTGGCCTTTGGCGTAGGACGTCTGTGTGGAGTGCATTTATGAGTGTGATGATCTGAATCTGATTCCAGTTTCCATGCACTACTGCAATTTTAAAAATGCGTGGACATGTTTTTGTCCTTCTTGCACAATAATATTTGTCTAGTAAAATAGTCTGTGTGCATGTCTGCATCTGGACTGTATGGTGGCTTGAAAAAACACAAACAACTTCAGAAACCATACAACATAGATGCTGCAATTTGTCTCAATGGTTGTTTTGTGTCTCTCGTTGTGTCGTCTCTCTGATTTTGTTGCGGTGTAGCAGCTCTTGCACTGCTGTGGTTTGAATCCTCACCTCTGTCTGCACCATGTTGACTCGTTGTGACCTCAGCTCACGGATGCAGTTGAAGATGTCCACCACGCCTTCGTTCTCCGCCATGTCCAACATGATGTCCACCGCAATGAAACATCCCGTCCTCCCTGCACCAGCGCTGCAGACAGACAGACACACACACGTATAGGTCACTGCTTATTTGTGATATAATCATCATCTATAACTTTTTGCAACAGATGATTATGATTTACAATTTACAACTGACATTTTAACAAGGTCTGCCTTAAAACACACACACACACAGACTTTAATGCGACATGTCAGACGTTAAGGCGACACATCCTGAACGGTAATGCCGACAGGGAAGAGACTGATGGAGGGGCAGAAGAGCAGATGGATGGAATGAGCAAGGTAGAGAAGGAGGAGGTGAAAGAGAGAGACTGAGAGTGAGAGAGGGAAGCATTTAGTGATTTGGAGTCATAGAAGTGGTTGTCACAAGGGAGAGATCAGGGGAGGAGAGGAGCCACGGATGGAGGGATGGAGGAGGATGAGGTATGGAGGGCTGGCGAGAGGGGGAGGTGAGAGACCTATCTTTCACTTTGCATCCCCCTGACAGCTCCCATAGACAGCTAGAGAGAGGGAGAGAGAGAAGAGGAAGGACAGATAGAAAGGAGAAAGAGAGAGAAAAGGAGGGAGCGCCTCTGCAGATTACCTGTCAACCCCTGTGATTAATGTTGAGACCAGAATACTGCTGGGCCTCTGTGTGTGCGCATGTGTGTGTGTGTATGTGCCTCATGACACAGGCCGATAGCGTCAGAGTGCCCCTGGATATTGGAAGTGACGGCCATAACTTCCTGCCTGTCTGTCCACATGCTCTTACTACAGCTGTCTGTTGACGTGACTGCTCATCCTGATGCGCTGTCTTCTCTGTCTCTCTCTCTCTGTCTGTCTGTACTAGACATGTTTTTTCGGCAACTACCTCCCTGTGTGTGTCCTAGTCGCTGTGGCTTCACATGTTTGTGTTTTATGACTTTTCCATGATGAATATAATGTACAAACGCACCCGTTGATTGTTCATTTTCAAACTCAGACATGTCACACAGTTTCTGTTTGTTCATCATCTAATCATTAATTGTTCAGTCTTTTGATTTCTGGATATTTGCCTCACATTATCAGCAATCTCCTCTCTTGAGAACATGTTATAGGAACTCAAAGTTGTGCAAAAACTGCCGCTGGTTTAATATCAACATGGCAGCATGATTTTCCAATCATACCCCACCCAGGTTATTGTCAGACACTACGATGCTCAGAGGCCCCCTAAATGCCTCACATATAGGCTATTGGAATAAGCTATACAGCCCACATCGGCAGGCATCCCACTTAGGGGGGTGGGGAGCAGCAGAAGTGACCATGTAGTGGTTTTATAGGTGTTTAATTGGGTTTATAGTTGCCATTCAGGGCTCATTCAGGGGGGTAGTAACCCCTGGGGGACTCTGCACATACAAATCTTTGAAAAGGTTACAAGAGTCAGCCTGGGACAGTGCTCAAAAACCTTGGTGCATTCATGTGCTCGGGACACTGTGAAAACTGCCCTCCTGTATCTTTACACACCCTCATTAAACTTTGATCAGTGTTCAATAGCAATATTTTAAACCATTTCATTCAATTGATGAAACCACTTTGTTAAAGCTCAGGGGATGTGTTGTGGTTTCACTCACAAGTTGACCAATTAAACATTTTATCGCTCTGTCAATTTGTTCCTGAGGACCTGAGTAGTGTTTGTTGTGGTAAAATTCAGCATATTTTCAGAGAGTTTTTCAAACAAGATTCACAATAAACAGTTAGCAACTTGGCAGATACTGTACTTGTGTTTAAAAAAAACATCACTGCTTCTTTCAACACACTGATGCTTCAAATCAAACACAAGTCGTAATGTTCTTCCAGTCAATTTTACAGTGTGTGATTAATCTGCACCTGGAGGTGAATGTGTGAGAAGCTTTTTTACCTCTGCCATTTAATTCTGTCTGTGGCCCGTTCCCAGGCACTTGTTGTGTTAAAGCGGAAAACATTAATTTTAAAAGCTGTTATCAGTGTGAGGAGTCTGCGTCAAACCTGTTCCTATTGTTGGTCACTCCGAGTGTCAACCTTTTAAAGCTGCTGATGTTCAGGCCCCGGAGTTGAACTGTTAACGTCCCATAAAGAGCAGAACATGGAGGTTAAATATACTGTCGCTGTGGGGATCTTAAAACTGTCACTTTTTTTTCTTCCTCCCTCCGTCTCTGGTAGATGACAGTGTGATGGGATAGAAGTGAGGTGGGAGTTGAATTTCTTCATCCTTTTTTTTTTTTCCAGTTCTGCTTTATAAAGGTTAACACCATCGATCTAATTCATGGACGGGTGATTACTGAGAGTGAGATCATATTGGTGCTGATAACATGAGCTGTTATCTTATTGGGGGAGGAAGAGGGGGAGAGGAGGAAGAAATAGAGGACAGGAGGAGGAGGAGGAGGAGAGGCTGACAGAGGGACAAAGATGAAGATCTTCAGGCTGTTACGAGGTTAAATGTTCCAACTGATGGTGGCTCAGTTTGATTCCTGACGCAAAGACGTTTTGTTTGCTTGCTTCTGCAGCTTTGCTTCCTGTACTCTTTACAGTTACTACTAGGGCTGGGACGATATGCTTTTCTCCCGATTCGATTCTTCTACGATTTTTTGGATGGCGATTCGATTTAAATTGCGATTCTACGATATTGCCGATTCTCTCGATTTTTAATCTGCATTTTTAACATTAATCTGCACACAAATACTGTAGGAGCCTATAAATGAATATACTCCATTATAAAGTGAACTTAAACCCTTTTCAAAACCTGTACTCTCTGTATGTAAAAAAAAGGCTAACAAATGCACATTGCACAGTATAAAAAAAAAAAATTAAAAAAAAAAAATAAAAAAAATAAATAAAAAAAAATCGATTTTTGAAAAAAAAAATCGATTTAAAAATCGTCAAAAAAGATATCGCGATATATATGTGAATCGATTTTTTCTCCCACCCCTAGTTACTACACACACATACATGATAACACACATACAGTAACAATAAAAACCGACTCTGTTTACATAACGCGCATCAGTGATTTCATTGTTCGTGTTGCATTGGCTGTGAAAGAAACAAACACAGCAGCTACTCGTGTCTTTTAATAACTTTGGTTTCTTTTATTTTACAGTATCAGTGAAGGACAGATTGTGATGGTGGGTGGTCACAGTGCAACACGAGGAATCTATTTAAAACTCAGTAATGAGCTTTGAAGGCATCGGTAAAATATGAAACATAAAGTGAACGTGGCTCACACAAAAAAGAACTCGGCTTGTTTTTATTCCCTGTAAGAACCAGAGAGTCTGTGTTTGTCCTTGTCTGGTCTGTGCAGCCACTGACCGCCAGCATCAGGGAATTAAGTTCATCTCTGTGCAAGACCTTCACAAATGTGTGTGTGTGTGTCTGTCTGTGTGTGTATACCTGCAGTGTGCCACAATGGGCCCAGCGTCTGGCGGGTTGAGGAACTTGACCTGTCGTATGAAGCCCAGCAGTCCGGTGGCATAGCAGGGGACGCCGTGGTCGGGCCAGCTGGTGAAGTGGAACTGACGGAGCTCACGGATCTCGTGGTGACCCTTCTAAAAACACGCACAAACACATACACACACACACAGAGAAGAGAACATGGAGGATTTACAACCGTGGATATCCTGGAAAAGCCATGGCGATTTAGTCTCCTGATGATGACAAATGTGAGGATCTCAAAATAATCTTATTGTCGGCCTTTTGGGAAAAGAGACTGACAAGAAGACACATCACAGTTCAGCACCGAATTTACAGCGGGGGCTGCAGGAATCTGGTGGGGGCAGGCCGCCTCTTTGGCTACGGATGGAAAATAAATCGATCTCATGGATGTCAAGACGCCACTTTGTGCCACTTCTGGGAATGAGAGACGGGAAGACTCATCGTGGCTCATTTGCCTAATTTACAGGGGAGCTTTGAGGAAACTGATGGCCATTTTGGCTCCAGTGAAAAGATTAATTGATTTCACAAATCTCATGATGGCCCTTCTGGGAGAGACTTATAGGAGGAAATGCCATGGTTCAGTTCAGCTGGATAATTTACAAGGAGATTTTCAACATCTCACAGTCACTTGGCTGCTCGCTGAGTGAATGAAGATATCACAAAAGTATCAGGAGGCATCAGAATAGTGAACAATATAAAATAAAAGATGCTTTTATGGAACATACAAAGTTTATTTTCCTACGACGCAGCAGAGGAGGCTGTCGGCTGGAAAGACGGATTCTTAAGGACTCAGATAAAAAAAATAAATGGGTCTCTGCACCACTCACTGTGGCTGCTCTTGGAAACAGATACAGCGAGAGACAGTTTGGTCCATAACAATAGAGATTATGGGGAAATGAAATGGCAGTAGGAATCCACTGTGATAGCATCTTGACATTTTAATGATGTACTTTCTGGAAGCACAAAGGGCTGGTAAATACTTCAGCTTCTAACAATGGGGATATTAGGAAGCTGCAGACGACATCCTGATGCTTAACAGATAGAAGTTAAGTCTCACATCACGCTGCCTCTCCCAGACTCACACACACACTGTGATATCTGAACCACGGAGCTGAGCCACAGTCCAGGCTGGAAATTATACGTTTCAAAGTATAATTATAAGAATATTTGGTTGAATCTTGTATGAGCTGGGCAGAGAGTGATTCTGTCATTCCCACAGTATGAAATTATACACTATGAAAAAAGTGACTCTGTATTCATGATGGTATTATACCTAACATTAACCAACACTATCCAGAATTTTCTTTTCCTCTTATTTCTTTTAAAATCATCACTTCTTCATGACAGGAATGGAACAGGAAGTGGGGTTGAGACAAAGAGGGCACAAAAATGTGGCCGTAAAATGAAGACTGGGGGCGTCGTTTTCTTTTGTGGCATTGGTTGGTAAAGTAAAGTAAATTTAAAGCTGCTGTCATTAACATACAAATACTGACCAAATCCAAACTCTCAGATGAAACACACGCAGGCAGAAGCTTATTATAAAAACAGAATTCTATCAAAACAGCCCAGAATAGTCACCGTGACTAGAAAATAAAGAGTATCAGTAACAGTAACCTAACCACTGGCCTTTCCTTCAGCGCTCATTCTATACAAAGTCATACAAATAAAACACAAGACAATATAAAAATGCAGCTCACCTCAACTGACATTTAAAACTGACCTCCTGGAACCAGGGGAACAGGAAGCCCTGCGTCTATCTGGTCTTATTTAAATCTATACATGCACTTGGAATAAACAATGTCCTGTAAATATTTTCATTTGCCTTTGAGTCTCTGAGCACTGGGTGGGAAAGGTCATTAATAATTATGTCAGCTGAGCCCATCATTCATCTCACAAAGCTTCTCCAGTGGTTTTCCATGACATGAAATCAAACATGATTCCATAATCAAATGTTGAACCAAGAGATTATCATCATCATCGGCTGGCTCGACTGGCTGCAGTCCATTATTTTCAGTTCTGGTTCATTTTGATGTGTTACAGTGAGAGTTAGCGACTAAGAGGGGGAACACAGTGAGATACTGGACTTGGATTTGTTGGTTTTGTAACAGCTGGATGCGTCGAAACGTCATTGCTGCTCTGAGGCCAAAACAACCTGTTAGTGTTAGGTTTGAAAATGTTGGTGTTTTGACTGAAGCTCCAGGTCACCTCAGTGTGTTCAGACCTGTCAGCAGCCGCTGTAGGGAGTGTGTACGAGAGAACTCACATCACATCAGCTGCCTTAAAAGCCGACTGACGCTGCCTTTAGTTGCTGCTCTAGTCACATCTCCTCTTGTAGAAACGTCCAGGTTTTCTGACAGCCCCTAAATGCAGCATGAGATATGTATGTTTCCTGCTGTTACATTTTTCTCCACAACACCACAGGCTGCTGCTTTAATAATTCAAGCAATAGATTCCATTACACGGCTCCAAACTAAATGGAGCTTAAATAGACGGAGTCGCGTCCTGCTCGGTTCAGTTTACTCTCTAAGAATAGAGCTGGAGGAGCTATTGTGTTTTGCTACCGACAAGGTCACACAGTCAAGAAATGGAGACTGTGAGTGAGAAGGGGCAGAGGTCGTGGATGAGAGAGAGGGCGGGACGGAGGACACGTGCTGGTCTGAGGGGTAAGATGTAGAAATAGATGTGACAAAAATAAATAAAACAGAGAAAAAGGAAGATAGAGGAGAGACAAACAGAGAAACATAAAGAGAGATGAGGAACAGAGGCAGAAGAGAGAAATAAAACCCAGAAAAACAACGCGGTGATTTGATAA
The DNA here is from genome assembly GCA_030347415.2 of Decapterus maruadsi. NCBI lineage: Eukaryota > Metazoa > Chordata > Actinopteri > Carangiformes > Carangidae > Decapterus > Decapterus maruadsi. The sequence continues at coordinate 16,545,444 of CM064896.1, forward strand.
CTCGACTTCCCATTGATTTGCTCTCTTGTGATGTTGGAATTACTTCTTGAAATCAATAGACAGCAGTGCAACACAGCCTGGCCTTGCATCTACGACTGCTGGGTTAGAAAAAAAAGAAAGAAAGAAAAAAAAACACAACAGCACCAACAACGTTAAGGTGCATGACATGTTGAGAGTCAGTGATGAGGATGTGGGGACACTTTAAAGCCTCCTCATCATGGACAAAGAGAAAGATCTCTGCTGCAGTCCTTACATTTATACATGTGAGGACTCGTCTACACTGAAGTGTGACGGTTAATAAATCTCATTGTTCTGCAGCAAACAGTAAAGAATAATAAATACCATTATCTCAAACGTACAGGCCTCGTATGTACGTCTCTGAGGTTTGATTTCATGTGAGCATCCAAGTTGGATGCACAAACTGTTGGCGCGCTGTGTTTAGTTTGTGCCTCTATTCTCTCAGGTCTCGGGAAGGAGTTGTGATGAATGAATGAGCGAAGGCCTCTTAGTCTTTCTCACGGTCACTGTGAAAGTGCTTCTCTTTCAGGTGGAAGCTGAGGCTGCGTACTTGTGGCAAAACTGAACAAACCACTGTGTTTCCACTGTGCCCTCGAGCTGTCCTCTCAAATAGGACACACAGAAAAGACATAAAAGATAAGAGATCATGTGATATCACAGTACTATTATGACCTTTGTTGTCATTGTTACAATAATAAACAGAGAGAGTGTGCCAGTGGTTAAAAAGAAGAGTTTGGTTGAGGTAAGACAAAGCACCTCCCTCATTTAATTTTTTTACGCCAGAGTTTAATGGGGGCATATGAGCGCATGATATTGAATCTTGCTACAATGATGCGTGCACACACACACACACACACACACACACACACACACACACACACACACTGACCAGCTAATTGTCACTGTCGACTTTACTTCAGAGCAGAGACAAACTAAACGTGCACATCTCACCCTCAACTATTTCACTGATACTGACACTGTCCCCTCTGTGATCTCTGCCTCTCTCGCACACGCACACGCACACACATACACATACACACACACATACACACACTGGCACCCTGTCTTCCTCAGAGCTCAGTTAATCTCCAGGGATTTGCCATTAATAAACCTTTTCATTAAGATTCTGTTCTCATTATTCACTGCAATTAAAGCTACTTAACTGTGGAGTAGAACCTGTATACCCCGACACCCCCCACACCCCCCCTCGCCCCCCACCACCCCAATCCCAGTCCTCCCTCTCTCCTGCTTCCTCTTTGTTCCTCACACACGTACAGTCACATAACCTACTGTAGTTCAAAGATGGGGCATTTTGAATTAGCCTGTGTGTGTGCATACGTGCATGTATATGCAAACTGAAAAATGACAGGCATTACAAAAATCGGCTTTCCTTTGAATTTCAGCACTTCATGCACACACACACACACACACACACACAGAGGTGGCATGGATTAATGGTTTGCTAAACGAGCTGACAGCGAGAACTTGAAGACTCGTCTTCATAAGCTGCTTTCATGCGAGTGAAGGCGAAAAAAACAGGATATAAGAAAAAAAACTAGAGAGACAGACGGAGGTGTGGAAAGAGCAAGAACTAGAATCAATCTGGGGTCGGCGCCGCTCCGTTTCGCTGTTTTACTGTAATTTTAATTTCAACTATCTGGAGAGTGAAGTGCTCATTTCTGTTACACACACAGTGTTTCCCTTCATCGCACACTTTTCATGACGTAAGAAAGGTGATAATCAGTGTTGGGGATTGTGAGACGATGGCGCTCTGATGATGGCGCTCTGATTGGCACATTACAGTACATGCTACAACCAAAACATTCCCATTATTAATGAAGAGAATGTAGTCCAACAATTTTAAACTAGCGACTAGCGATTTATATTTCTGCTGTTAAAATAGAAAAAGTGACGTGTTTTTTTATGCCACATGTTTGGATCATTAAGACAAAACATACAAACGGATGGATAATAAGAAATGTGCATTTGATTTGTCTACATGATTTTAATAATTAGTAACCATTGATCTATTGGTGGTTCTGTTCTTTCATCAGTGACCAAAGCTATCCAGCCAATCCTCAACTAAAGCACAGGATTTGAAAGCTGTAATTACTGTGTAAGCTGCTCTGTCAACATTGTTTTTTCACACGTGAGACCAGACGAGGCTAATGAAAAAGACGAGGCTGCGACGTGACGAAAAACATTGGAAAACAGGAAAGAAACTGTGACAGAACAGTTAGGACAACCGAGATCTCTCTCTGGCATGACGAAAAGGCTTTCTGCATCTCAACAATGATGGCCATGTCTTTTCTGCTGTCCCCATCTTCCTCCTGACTACAGTACAAGGGCCCCAGTTACGCTTTCAAGACACCTCATAAACAGCAAAAACTAACAAATAACAGTGCTTGTCCACTCCCTCGCAGCAAATCCCCAATCACAGACATCAGCTAAAGTCGTAATCCAGGTTCTGGGTTAGTGAGGAGTAACGAGCAGCGCGAAGATGAGACATGGTTTGAACGCTACACCAGTAAAATATACACAGTACCAATGCGGCAGTGATGTGATATCACTATGTCATATTAAACATACAACCTACAGTAAACTGGGCTCATGGGTTGGACACTCATGTACTGTACAGTAAGTGACAAATGGAAAATACAGAAGATGTTCACGATGTAATAAAAACATCACCATAAGGACACACATCAAACTCAGCGTCTCTGTTTCCTGTTACCTTCTGTACGGTGAAGGTCCGTATGACGTACTCCGCCAGTGGTTCAGTTTCTATCAGCGTCACCTTGATGTCTCCGTACACCTCTGTCTCATCAGGCCAGTAGCGCACACACTTCACCTGGAGAAAAGGGACAGGTGAAACTCAACAGAGCTGCACCAGCATCAGCATCATCATCATAATCACTATAACGGATGATCCTGCATTATGAACAGCTGCTTGCAGAGACTAATTATTGGATGCTTGAAAGATATTGATGTAAAAGCAGCAGAGACACTGTAGGGTAAATTTCACACTCTCAGCAAAGACAAACTCTGACTACAGCCTCTCGGATTTTAATATCACAAGTGACAAGACTGATGTACTGAAACACAAACATGTGCTTTTTCATGATGTTTCTTTTGTTCTATGTATCCCATGCAGTCTGTGAAGAACTGAATTATACAAATAAAAGTTGACTGACAAACAGCAATAAGAAATTGTGTTCAGTAATTTTAAGCAACAGGGTTTATTAAATGTTCTGTGATTAAAAACCAGAGGTTCTATAATAGGGATAAGAGAAACATGATTTGTACATTGGTTACTCAGGCAACCAGGTCTCCACTTTTTAAAAATAGGTCTACTTGATGACCCCCTGCAGGTTTAGCTGGTTCACAGTTGCTGCAGTTGATGTAAACAGCCTTGTAAACAGTGTCAACTCAAATCTAAGGCAAAAGTTTCTCAACGTTTTTGGCATTTTTGCAGCACATGAATTCTGAGACTCTTGATGTCGACATCACATTGTGATATAATTGTTTATTATTTTCAGTACAAACTGTACAGTCTTTACAGTCGCTACCAGTCAAACATTCTTGGTAAGGCCATTATTGATTGATTTGTTTGATTCTGATTCCAGTGTATTTGTGGTTAAGATTACGAGAGACCTTAAACGCCTGAGTTTTGCTATCACACACCTCTACAGGTGCTAGACCTCTTCAAACGGCACACACACTCTGTAATCCCTCAGATGATTAACTTACCCTGCCCACCTCCACCAGGTTGGTAACCATGACGATAGAGGCCGAATTTTCCTGCCAGACCATCCTCCAGAAATCCCTGACCGTCTCCTGCATGGGACCTGACACACGCGCACCCACAGAAATTAGAGATATAAACTTACCAACACACGTGTGCACACACTCCAACATTACGTAAAAATGCTTCAGTGCCCACAGCAAACACACACACATAAAACATACACACCTGGACGCATGTGCACTCACACAGACGTACGCTCACACACTATCAATCCCAGATAGTGGTTCGGGGGTTTGAGGTAATGGGGTCTTAAATTTGTCAGGGGGATTTTATACGGCGGTTTAGATTTAGGAGGTTGTGGTAATAGCCTTCCAGCCCAAAAGGACGACATTTACCAGGTGGCTGCTAGATACACACACACACACACACACACACACACACACACACACACACACACACACACACACACACACACAACTGTATCGTAAGTACAGTCACACACACTCATCATGTCAGTTTAATTACCTTGTGTGGCGATGTAATGTCTGGGTCTGTGGTACCCCTGTGAGATGGAGAGGGAAAAAAAGCAGCATAAAAAACCTCGTACCTGAGTCACCTCCATCTTTCCCCTCATTCTCTCTATTTTTAGTTTCCGTCTTTCTTTCATACCCTCCTCTTTTTTTCTTTTTCCTGAGTTGTTTCTTTGTTTGTGTCTTTTTATACATCTGTTGCTCACAGTCTCTCCTCTTTCTTTCTCTTCTCTTCTAATCCATCTTTCCATCTTCCATCATTTCTCCTCCTCTTTCTCCTGCCGAAGTGATTCCTTACATTTTCTCCTTATTTGTAGCTCCCTCATTTCTTTCCCCCTTCAATCATTTTCCTGCCTCACTGCCATCTGTCAGTTTCTTTCTTCAATTCTAACTTTCCCCTCTTTCATTTGGCCCCCAACACCCCACTCCTCCCAGACACACAGCTCAAGGTCGTTTTCCAAATAAACATCAAAATAAATAACAGTGACATTTTTAATTTTTCCTCCATGAAAAGTGACAACTCTCCATCCAATTATTATTCCCAATTCACCCCCTCGCCCTAACCCGCCCATATGAGACTGATAACCTTGCTGAGATGAGAGTATTTATCACTATCGCACTGTCATTAAGAGCATGCTGCACGCATGGCGTTCTCTCTGCTGTGGAGACCGACGGCTGTTTGATTGCAAATAAGCGATTAATATTAAATTCATTAAAAATCATGTCATAGCAATGAGCATAAAGTGACACGTGAAGGATGGAGGGGAAAAGATGACACTGTCGAGACAAATCATCTGTTGATATGATGAACAATTAAGTTATCAGTAGTTACACTTTAACTCAGGTGTCTCCAACACATCAGTGGTGATCTCCTGGTTGATCGTTAAGACTTTCTCAGTAAATCTGAAGAATAACTAGTCAAGACCCGGCGGGGACATGTGCACCAAAGATACAGAATCTGCATCCTTTTTGCCACTTGACTACAAAATCTATTTGTTATCCACTGTGAAAGAACTTAAAAGGCGTGGGTTTTATTTCTATCATTTGAATCACAGTGGCACTGTCCTTGTTTTTACATGCAGTAACAGGAGAGAAATAAATACTCTTCAAGTGAGTATAAACAAAAACAACCTGACAGTTTTTTACCAATCACAATGGAGGAGGCCCCAGGAAACAGACTTCTGTAACTGCTCTCTGTGTTTTGTTCTTGTTTGTAGCATTACAGCGGTACTTTCCAAATATGCTGAAAAGTGGTGAAGGTGTTCACAAGATAAAACTTAATATAATTCACTCACTGCAAATGTGAAGTTTCTTTCAGTCTAATATGAACAAACTAATTCCTCATAAAAATGCAAATTTAGCCACATGCCTTTGTTTTCTGTTGGAATAAATTCAAAATAAAGTTATAAGTGAAAGTGTGATGCGATATTTTTCAAACAAGAAGCTGTAGCTTTTAGATTATAGTTATAGTGGATTCTTGGTGTGTGTGTGTGTGTAGACTCACATCGATATAGTTGGCATTGATGTAGTCCGAGTGGGGGTCTCCATCCAACAGCTGCAGGCGGACTCTGGTGTGGTCGTCTGTGGGGTCAGATAGCACAAAAATACAACAGGCCTAAAGTTACATTTACCCACAGATCGGAACATCTAACTGAGTGGGGCTGGGACTTGATACCGACACCATCCACGCCACAAACATCATGGCACCTGGCTGGTTGTTGAAACACCTCCGGTCTCCCAGCAACAAGCAGCCATCAATGTCAGAGCAATGTAACGTCAGGAAAACGTAGAATTCTACCAACATTACCAGGAGAGGCCGACTAGGCAAATGCTGAAAGCTGCCTGAAGACAATCGGTGTCCTCCATGGTCCCAATATTGGCACGTTTTACAGTGACAACACAGTCGATAAAGACACAATACAGCTAATAGCCTATACATGAGGCGTTTAGGTGACATCTGTGAGTTGAAGCATTTGCTAATAACCCCTGTGGGTTAAAATGAAAAGCCTGACTTTAGCTGACTGACACTGGTACATTTAGCCAATGAAGGGTTTTCTGGAAGCCGTCGATTTTGGTTTGTGAACAACACAACCAACAAAATATCAGCTGTCATAAATCTTTTACATCAAACTGATATTGGAATAAGATGCTGCTCTAATTAACCAAGTATGTTCAGTTGAATGAACTTCACCACTGCAACTTTCACAAACAGACATTAAAACAACCTCTGTCTGACTCGTGGTTTCATCTGGTCTGGTTTCATTCAGCCACGTCATACTGATTTTATTTTATTTTTTTAACTTCAGTTCACTTGGTTCTCTGTCGCTGCTTCACTCAGATAATCTGAACACATATGATAGGGCACAAAAAACGTAAAAGCCTTTAACACTTTGTGCAGGGCCACTTAATGCAAAGTTAGAACAAGGCTCTGTGGATAATTTAGGATTATGGGACAAACACCGCTCCATCAGCAACTGCTTCTATCAGCAGATACAGTACAAGTTAATTTATTGCCAAATAATTCAATGACCTCTAATCCTGAGAAAGTGAGATCAGCAACGGCAACTCTTTGATTAATGTCTCTGTTTTCATTCAGTTTGGTCTTACTGATTAGTCGGCTGCCAGGACGAACTTCTGTAGAAACACACAGTAGCTCTGTAGCCTTGAAACCTTGAAACCTTGGAGCCGACTGGCAAATCACAACAACGTCAACACTGTTCAAAACTACAAACTACTGAGTTCACTGTCGGAAAGGGAAATTATAATTTGAATGCAGTCACATCACTGAACCCTGGGGGTTTGAAAGTAATTTATTCTTTATTTTTTACTTTTTATGTAAGAGCGGCCGTCTTGAAAAAGATTTCTTATAGTCCCTCTGCAACTAACCCATCACAACCTGCACTGTGTTACAACTAAATGTGGAGAGAAAAGCTGAGAAACGACAGAAAGTAGTGTTGTAAAATCAATCAAATTGTATTTTAAAGTCTCAGAGGCATTTTCAATTTCATTTTAGCTGAATTAATCACCTATAGTGTGTTAGAGTAACAATCATCCACCTACATAATACACATACAGTTTTATTCTACTGCCTTATTATCAAAGATGGTAAAGTGGTTCAGGGCTATCACATACACCCCTCTTTATTATTGTTACTGTCAGCCTCATCTGCAACACATGGTTTGTCTTTGAATATGAAGACTACTACTCTTAGCCGACGTTGATTTAATATAAAATTGTAACATCTGTCCAACGTTGGATTTTGATATCAGATCAACATTAAGTTTAGACGTTAACCTGGTTTTCATTTTCGACTAAATACTAACGTCTATTCACCGTAGGAGGCCAACGTCTCGATGATGTCTACTGCCAGCTGGGTAATGTTCTGTCATAATATAATTGTACATAATGAAGAGAAGAACATGGTAACCTCATTCTCCTGTACCTGTTTTGTAAACAACCAGGGTACGCCTGCACAGTTAGTAAATCGCTGCACATCACATGGCTCTGTACATCACCAAGACTTTAATTTGGCTTTTCTTCTGCCCCATTTGAGGGAGTGGGGTGGGGGATGGTGATTATAGGTGATGGCGGGCAGCAATTTTGTTTAGTTTTAACATGCAGGTAATTGCAGAAGTAGCAGGCATGATTCATTCTGATTATCTCCATCTTCCTCTCTCGCTCTCTGTCTTTTTCCTTCTTATGTTGATTTGATTCAGTTCAACCCCATTAGTCTCTGGGACATATGACCACATTATGATGATACTTCTGCTAATGATCATAATGTCCCTGTAATTTCTCTGTTTCTTTAGTTCCAATTTTCGGGAACAAAAATAGAGGGAAAATGAGGTGGTTTTGAGAGCAGATGAAGGTGAAGGGGAGATGATGTGAAGAAAGCAGAAAGAGCAGAGAGGGAGGAGGTAAAGAAAGAGATGGAGATGGAGGAATATGGGTTGGGAGAAGAAAAAAGATTGATTCCCCTCTGTGCTGATATGATTTCAGTGACTGATGTAGAAAAAAAAACACCTTAAAGCTCTGTTTGCTACAGGGTAGGCTTCTGAACCGCATTAGGAAAAGAGAGATCAGCGTTTTTTTTTTCCAAACACTTTTTTCTTTTTCTTTTTTACATTTTAAGAAATTCACCCCCCTGATTTTCGCTCGTTTGTATTTCAAAAACAAACATGGCCCTGAGAAGGTGTTTACATGCAGCTGCAGAGGAGCAAGGAAGACAGCTGCACGGCTTCATACAGCACAGACAATGCTACTGTAAAGGGCAGATTTCTGTGTTTCTGCCTCGAGAGCTTTTATGTTAGCAGAGCTACTGTGTGCTGGATGACTCATTCCTCCAATTGTAATTCATTCCCTCTGTGTTTATAGTGGGGGCATGGGAACAATCAGTTTGTCAAGTAGGCATGAACATATTTCTCTTTTGTTTTGTTTTTGGTGAATAATGAATATCTTAGAATAGAAGTGTGAACATTTTCTATTCATGGAAGGAACACAGTGATCATCCTATGCATAAAAATAATCACAAGCAGCTGAAAATTACAGAGAAGCTTAACTTAACACTACCTTAAAGAGCTGGTAATGACCACAGGTGCAGTTGGAAAAAGATAAAGCAGGCCTAGTATTAAGACGACTACTTTAAGATGATTAATTACTGTATCTCTGAGATTGAAATTGTAATTTTTTGTTCAACTGAACCTTGAGAAACGTTCAAAAGCTCCAAGACAGGCAGGGAAGTGGACCTTGTGTCTTTGGAGGTAGATTAAAATAAGGTGAACGTCACCAACACAGCTGTTGGGTGAAAACTGCTGGGGTTCAAATCAAATTGCGAATTACTACCTCAAATGTCACTGTCTCCTATTTTAAATTGATTTACTAAAGTTTGTTTACTTGGGTTCCATTTGCAGACCATCAAGTGACTGTAGATTGCGGTAACATGGGAATACTGACTCCTGGCATGATTTTACTGTGTTGCTCTGCATCTGGAAGCCAGGGGAGTCCAGCAGAGAAAGATCAGCCTGTTTGAAGTTTCTTTTCATCACCATTTATCCTGTCTAAAGAGGCCTGTGATGAAGTGCCTGATGCCAACCTTGTGGTTTCATCTCCCGACATTGGCTTGTGGCTCTTCCTTCCCAGTCTCAAAATCATGACTAAAACTAATTGGTGACTGGTGTTGCTTGGCCCAGTCACACGAGTTTCCTTTCTCCATTTCTCAGTTAGCAGCCTCACAAAAACTCCAAATGTACAGGTCATAAGACCTTATACTGTTAACCAGACATATCAATACCGATATTTAGTATGGATAGTACCTGATGGTCTGTTAAATTGGTTAATACTTCTCCCAATGCTGCACTCACACTCACAAGGTAGCAGTCACACCCAGCCTGAACACTGGGCATCAACCTGAGCAGTTTATCTAAAAAGAAAGTCAGGGCTGTCTTTGGGCATCAGCGAAGACTGCAGAGAAAGAAGTCAAATTCTATCACTGCAGAGACGATTCAGTGACCAAACACCACCAATTTGTTCAATCACTTGGAACAAAATCACTGAGACACTCTGAAGAGTGCTGGGCTCAAAAGACAGAGAGAGACGGACAGACCCTACGAAAGCTCGAAGTTTAACTTTCATTATGACTGACAGTGTCCAGGAGGCTTCGCTCCAACAGGAAAGGCCTCAGGGATGAAGAGGTAATAACTCAGGACAGGTCCCAGACAGGACCAGTTCCAGATAGTGATGTGGTGTTAGTGAGGTGAGACATATGGGTAACAGTTTGTGGGTAAGACAAGAGTCTACGTCTGATATACAGTATGCTCTCTCACTTGGATGGGGCATCGGAAGGAATTGGTTCTGATTCACCTGCTGACATCGTGCAGCTTGTTCATCATTTTCTCCTTGGTTCTTTCAATACATAATTCTCACTGAGGCTTCAGAAATCCATCAGCACTTGAGAACTTTTACCATGACCACAATCACTTAATATCACATGCAGACCGATTGAAAAACATAATAGCTGTGCCCCAATTCAGGGTCCGCAACCTTTGGAGGCAGCATTTGAAGACTGATTGTGTAACAGCAATGCGACAAGGTTTTCCCATTTCAAATGTTCCTTCAAGTGCATCTCTCTTCCCCAGAGTGACAAAGGGTCCAACAAGTTGATCCTTCATTGCTTAGGCAAGGAATGCACTAAGGTAAATTTATTTGTACAGCAGATGATCACACAGTTTGTTCAATGTACTTATCAGAGACGCATACAGTAGATGTAAAAGAAAACTGTATAAAAACATAACAGATTATATTAAAACAACAGTGAGGATGTTGCTGTTAAATGTTAGTGAGTTGCTGTGGGGACAGGTGGAGAATGGACCATTGCATTTCACTTGAGCTATGAAGCTTCCATCAACCTCACCACAGTAGTCTGACTACAACGTTGGATCTCACAGGGCCACAGCCTCACTTCCTGCTGCACCACATGAACACTATAGTCCTCCAGTGGACCCGGTTCCTCTTGATGAACATATGTGCAGAATCTCGGCTCTTGCTCTGGAGCTGCTGGCTGATTTTCATTTCTGAGATCACCTTGAGGAGAATTATTTGTACGACTTCTATCAGAGTAATTTTCCAGTTCTGGCTGAGTGGCAACAATGATGACAGCATGACTCCACTCTGCCGGAACAAGATACTGTCATCAGCTATCAGCTCACTCACACACCAACACACACTCTCTCTCTCACACACACACACACACACACACACACACTCCCTGCATGTAAAAACAAACACAACAGGGGGCCGTCTGCCAGCCTTCTGCTCTTTCCCTCCCTGTCTCTTTTTTTCTTCATTCTCACCACATCTCTCTTCCCTCTCTTTCTCTTTGTCATTTGTTTCTTCAACTAATTCTGTCTAATATTCAATTTCCTTTCTCTTCCTCCTCTCCCACATCCTCTACCTCTCTTTCTCTCTCTCTCTCTAGCCCCATGCCGTCTTGCTCCTTCAGACAGCAGTAAGTATGCAGGGCTGGTGTCAGAGGCTGTTATAATACTAGAGCCACTGAGCCAGTGAGGCTGGAGGGAGGAAGGGCCCCCTTTCCACTTCTCTCTGCCCAGGGAGGGGTGCTTCTAATTGGGCTGAGATGGCAGGAAGTGCTGGGCTGCACACACTGCAGATCTGGACACAGGCGACAGATTTGAAAAGGCTGACTGTGTGTGTGTGTGTGTGTGTGTGTGTGTGTGTGTGTGTTTTGCAGACAAAGATACCTGGAATCTTCTTCTAATTAGTCTAATGTACTGTATGTGGACATAGGTGTGCGAACAAAGACCTATGGAGGAGCTGAGATCTAATATCATGAAAGCTCTAAACTCTATAGATCTAGTTGCCAGGCCCAGGTTCAGATCAATATCCTTGAATCATGTATCTGCTCAGCTCCATCTCCACAGTCTACACTTAGATGTTGACATAGAAATAGACAAACACAGAGCAGGCGTGCGCTCTCAGGCTCCTGTTGGCGTCGGCTGTGCTGGAGCAACAACAAAGTCATCAAAAGCTGTGGTGTCCAAGGGCGAAGGGCCACAAACCCATTACTCATTAATGAGCTCCACTCCTATTCTCAGTCTTCCTCTCCCCATCCTCTAACCTTGCATCTCCACCACCCCTCCTCTACCTCCTCTTCTACACTCTGCTTTTAGTCTGGTTCCATTTTCCCTCTCTGTGACTCATCTCTTTTTTTTTTCTATCGTCCTCTTCTCTTGTCATTACCCCGGCAGCCATTGTAAAAAAAAGTTTTGTTTGGGAGAACTTGTTAACTTGAGGGGTCCAGAAAAGGCCAAACAAAATAGACTTCTGTGTTTTTTTTTTTCATCTAGGAGAGATTTGCAGGAGGTGGGGGGAGGACGAGGATGGAGGGAGAAAGCTGTAGCAGAAAGCTGTAATTTGGAGACATCAGATCAGATTGTGTTGAAAGCCTCCACACAGCCGCTGTACACAAACACAATGAGCAAGAGCCAGCAGAGCCTAATGACTGCTGTTGTAGTGTAACACAAGCAGGAGCAGCTGTTTTTTTACATCACACATCACCAAAAACACAAAGTAGGATCCACATGATAAGCTGCAAATACCTTCATTGGAGCAGCAGATAATTTGGTGAATAACTTTTAATAATAACATTTTACTGCTTCATACGTTCAGTGTCTGCCCAAGACTGTTCTCATGCCACGAGGTAAAAAGAAATTCAAAATGTACTTAGATTATATAACACCCACACCACTGAAAACAGGACTAATGAAATTCTCCTACGGCCCAACTCGGATCAGATTTGGAAATTCAAATGATCTATGACCTTTTCTGAACTGAATGCATTAGAGCCTGGCAAGGTTTTCTTCTTCTCATACAAATCCCTGCCCCAGCTTCCTTAACTTTACTTTTATTCCTCTTTAATAATCATGGGAAACTTATTTTTACTCCTAGATGAGGACTTTTTTTATACTGTAGCCTGGCTTTTTTTAAAAGCCTAAATCAAAATATGTAATATTAAATATTTTTATCACCCACTGTTTAGTTTTGTTATTCATTTGCGAATGCATTAGAATTTGATATTAAACATCCATAACAAATAAAGGTAGATGTCTATGTGTAGTGTTATTATGAATCAGGTTTAGGCAATATTGTGAAAGTATCAAACAGACAGTCAATGTACACAATGCACACAGACTGTATTCAGAAACTGAGCCTAAAAAACAGCTGTCAGGACTTTGTGACTTTATGATGTCACAACAAAGCAATCACAAAACCAGGGCCACTTGACCAGGCAGCAACCAAGAACAATAAGAATTTGATTTCTCTGAGTGCTCTGATTGGCTGACACTGACCTGTTGTTACTGTTGAACTCCAGAGAGAAGCCTGAGGGAGGAGTTGTAAAACCAGACTGAGATGGTTTTATATCTTTTCATGGATCACTTCGGAGGAAAAATGGAGCTTCACAACTTTTCCTGGTGGGTTGGAACTTAAAGTGACTAAAACACCATGGTTCAGGTTTTTGTTTTCATGAGCACTGGTGCGCAGTAATTGCAGGGTCATTAATATTTAACAAAAACCCTATCAACTTCCTGCAGATATATTACAGTCACTTGAGTTATGAGGCAGTTAAACCCTTTGTTTTCTGCCTTTTATACTCCATTATTTTTCTGGCCGCCTGAAAAGCAAGAGAATGAAATAGCCTAGTTGCTGTTAGAGGAGAGAAGAGTGAATGTAATGCTTCAATATGGTTATTAGGTTTTATTTTACAGTGGCGGGGGGTTAGACAACAGCAGCTCTGATGCAGAACAGATGCATGATGGAAAATGTCTGTTACAAAATATTGTCTCATACTCTCTTCTTAAATGACCCCTCCACATGTGAATCTTCTTCTATTACCCGGTTTACAAATGGCTACCATTATCTCTTCTTCTTGTACTATTTATTTTCTTTTTCTTTTTTAATTAACCTGCGCAAATAGTATATCAGATCAGATGAGGTTCTAAGGGCAGAGGATGTTGTTATGATACCTTGTGAAGCCCTTTGAGACAAACTGTTTGTAAAAATGGGCTATACAAATTGCCTTGCCTTGCCTTGCCTTGCCTTGCCATCTCAATCAGATCTCAATGTGGACACTGGAGACTTAATGCCCAGTGTAAATGCTATCTGATCAAATTGTATCCAGATACAATCTGGATACATGTATGAGGCTCATGTTAATGCCAGGTATAAACGGGTGTGATGTGATGGTCAGTGAGATACAAGGAGGTTTTTGTGTTTTTCGATTCAGACTGTATGGAAAGGGAAAAAATCATATTGTGACATGGGCAGATATTAGGGTTTCAGTTTCAATGGTCATTTATGCTTTATTTTCACTTAAAAATATAAAATAGATGTTTGTTTTGTCTTGTACCAGATAAACATGTCTTGGGAGTGTGATTTGTCTAAGGTATCTCTCTAGCAGCACACCACCTATGGTGATGACAATGCATAACAATGTTGTGACACATTTTACCTCTATCACAAAAAATGGAATTAAAACATAGAAGTTGCAGCTCTCGTGATTCGAATCATGCACTTGGTCACATTACGTTTTGACTACGTAGCAATTAATTGTGCAATACTATTTCCAATCTTTTTGAGCGAGTGAGAAACATATGGAGCGAAGGTTTAAATAAAACAGCCATCCAGAAGCTCGCTAAGACGAGAGACTCGTCAGCTGCACGACTGACAGACGCTATAACTCATTAAACGCCGGCGTTAAACAGATGGAGCTGGTATTTTAACAAAGAAGAAGAAACGCTCACAGGAGCAAGTTGAAACTGCTGAACAAGATGTTTTACTCTTCTCTCCTCTCACTCCTTCCCTCTCATCTCTCCTCCTCCTCCTCCTGCTGCTCTCCTCGCCTCCTCTTTCAGTAGCCACTAAGCAGGGATTGTGTCTGTCACAGATATACTTAATCAGTTAACTCCCTGTGGAGCTCAACTCACTCACCACATAGACTGCGCTGTCAGGCCGGCTCAAGGCATTAGGGAATTTAATAGCATGTGTGATTGAGTGTAAGTGTGTGTGTGTGTGTGTGTGTGTGTGAGAGAGAAGCAGCCTGAGTAGCGTGTAAGTGTGTTAAAGTGTGTCTTTCAACACTTCCCTGTGTACTCATATGTTTTGGATCATCTTCAGTGTGTGTATGCGTGAAACTTTGAAAGTATTCCAGTCATGTTTCAGTGTTCAAGTGATGTGTGTGTTACAGCGTCAGCAGCTACTGTACTGTATGTGTGTGTGTGTGTGTGTGTGTGTGTGTGTGTGTGTGTGTGTGTGCGTACTGGAGGTATTATAGTGTGTAATAGCTTATTAAGACCAGAGCCCCCTGCAGCTGGTGTGTCAAATAACTCTGAATGTTGTCGACTTACACAGTTGAACACACACAAGCACACACCTCAAGATGATGCTTCCAGCTGTTTGAAGTCTGTCAGGAGCAGAGTGTGTGTTTGTGTGTGTGAGGAGATCACCTGCAGAGAGCACAACCAGCTCTCCAAATGAGTGATAAATGTAATGGCTTTTACATACTCCATGTCAAGCAGCATTATGTTAATGCAGTGATACTAATGCAAACAAATATTAATATCTGCCTTAAGTATTTCCCTTCTGTTTTAATATAAACAGGTAAACAATGACTGGCTGTAAACATGGCAACGATATCAAAAAGTTGTAATTCCTCTATTGAGATGACGGTCTGAAAGGCGTCTGATACGCCTGCTCCACAGTATCTGCTGTGTGGAGCAGAGACTGCTGGTTTGTGGCAAGTTCATCCATCTGTCAGTCAAAGAGGACCCACTTCAATCCTGCATACCTTTTATGTGTAAAGAGGTGACTTCTATAGTGTCATGAAGGACAAGATTAGCTGTAAACATGTAAAGTTTGACATTTAAGAACAGAGTATGGGGACACTCTCACTATTGTAAAAACACTCTAGTGGTGACTAGGACTAGGTGCAACTTTGACTTCTTTTGTTCCTCCCTTCCTTCCTTAGGATGAAAGGAACAAAGGAGTGGCAGAGGAAACAACCATCTTTTTTTCCTCATAAATTCAGTTACAGCTGAAAACCCTCACCCTCAAAGTGCAATCAAACATGACACGTGGAGAATCCTGATGTGCCTTTAGCCACTGCTGCTAGTTGAGTCAGTTTCATTTTTCACTGTCTCTGAGGATTCTCTGTAGCTTGGCGGCTTGTAGCCACGTCCTTCACATGCAGCACATCCTCTGCTGGTCTGACAGGAGGCCAGACCCATCAAAGTGAAATAATGAGCAGCTACCTGCCCTGCTCTTTACCCACCATCTCTGCTACTTTTATAATTACATAATACACTGATACAACTTCTCCTGAAGATATTGTGATTGAAAAGCTTCAGGACTCGGCATATTTACCCACATCAAGTTTCTCTATCTGTGGCTGGGAAATATAACCTGTTCACCCTTCTTACAGCAAATCACGATCTTTCCTGTTTAGTGCCTGATATCTGATTGTTAAAGGAACATCTCTCGTCCAGTCTCATGTCTGAGGTTTTATTCTGCAGCAGGACATTCCAGAGCTACACTGTGGCTCATGTGCTATGACAGCAGACACCGACTCATTAGCTTTATGAGAAGTGATTTCACTAAGCCGAGCCAGCCAAACTGCAGCCTGATGATCCAAGCCACTGTTTGTTTGGTTTATTTTGTTTTGAGATTCCAACAAATCACTTCAACTGACTGTGAACTACATGGTATGAATGTCATAAACATGTTTTTGCTCAGATCAGCTTGGGGTAAAGAGAGAGTTAAAAAGGAAATCAGGTGTTTCACTTTGTTAAAGCCCCTACAAAGAACTTTTGTTTTGTGTTAATTTTGGATTTTGGTGACCCCTGTAGACAAAAGCAGTAGTGTTTTCTGTACAGCTTTAACTCAACGTGAGCCACAGCTGAGGAGTTGTCCAGTGTGAACCCTGTCTGGAGAACTTGTTGGGGGACTTCAGAGTCCTTCTGATAAATGTTTGGTAGCAGTTCATCTCATTCATTCTGATTCGTTCATCAACAATCAATTATCACACACTGTCAATGATCACAGTTTGTCATTACCAGACATCAACGAATACCCGACTGTCAACCCCCTGAAGTTTTATAAAGATGAAATATAATCACTCTCAGTCCCCCGCCTTCTAATTAAAATGCAATGCTCGTTGGAGAACGATACTTTCTCTTCTTTGAGGAGATAAACAGCAAAATCTTCATCCAAAATTTTGCATGTGTTGTTATTACTGTGCCCCCCCCTCCACACACATCCCACCCCGGATCCCCCCAGTGGTTTCTGAAGAGGAGCAATGATTAACAGCAATCACCATCAACAATATCAATAATACCTCGGCTGGTGTTAAAAATCAGCCTCATTATCTCCATTATCTGCGTGCTTGCCTCCCACCGGGAGCTGCAACAGCAACCATTTCATCATCTTACGATGTGGGGGGGGGGGCTAGCAAAGCTAATCAGTCTTTCCTGGAGAGTCCTTTTCTTCTTGTTTGTCTCTTCACGTTTTGCTTTTTCGTGCCTGTCACTCACAGTCGACACAACAGTTAGGTAACTTGCAAACATGGACTGGCTGCACAGTCATGGAAGTAGCGTTAATTACAACAGCTCCTGAACGGTATGTGGACTTCTGATCTAAAAGGCTGCTTCTCATGGTTTGCATTCAGGTTGAAGCTACACTTTCCTTTTCATCGTGACAACAGACAGAAACTCACACTTTTCCACACACGGTCTGGGAAAACACCAGGTTAACTGTATTGCGTTTAATGGCTTCACAACACTGCACTCTTAATTATTCATCACAAAGCTTCTGTGGAGCCCGACGACCCCAAAGAGCCTGCACTGTATTAAATTGGTTGAGTTCTCCTTTAAGCTGCTCAGATCTCTTTCTCCGAGTAGCGTAGCAGCGATGTCAGGGTGTAATGGTTTTGTAAAATATTTAGAGATACAGATTTATTTTTGAAATGAAGCAATTGATAGAGGAGAAAAGAGGAAAACAGAATTTAAAAAAAACAAAAAAAACACACAAATTCTTCTTACAACAGATCTGCAGCTGGAGTAATGTCGCAGCAGTTCTGCACTGCTACAATCAATCAGCCACAAACTAGACCGCTGTGATCTGTACAAGCCTGAGTATAGAGCAGAGAGTGTTTGTGTGTGCGTGCGTGTGAGTGTGTGTGTGTGTGTGTGTGTGTGTGTGTACAGACTGCAGGTACAGGACTTTCTTATCCACTGAATTTCTGTGTGCCTCCATGTGTGTACAGAGTGTGTGCTTATTTGTATAACACCCTGTGTTAGAGTGAGAGTGTGTGAGTGTGTGTGCGACAGCTTGGGGATGCTAATATTTGTTGTGGTTCTTTGGTCAACACTTCAGAGGAGTTGTTGGCGTTCTGACTTCAGAGCAGCTCGGCAGACGTGTTGAGAATCAGTGCCAGAGAGGATAAGAGACGGGGAGGGAGGGGGGAGATGCACCATGTACAGCTGCATATGAAGCTAACAACACACACACAGACACACAATCACATGTACACAAAATCACACAAACACACCCGGCTGTGCTTGTTTTCCAGACCTTTCTTGCTTTGTTTGTTTCACACACAAACACAGACACACTCACAGAAACAAGATGCCCTCAGCCTCTCGCTCACACACAACACAACCATACACACAGCCAACTATACACATAACCTCAACTGTAATGAGAGGCAACACGGTGCAGGAGGGGATAGTGATTATGCCAGTGATGCTTGGAGGTGTAACACAGGATGAAATGTGTGTGTGTGTGTGTGTGTGTGTGTGCGTGTGTTAGAAGTAGTAGTAGTAGTAACAGTGCCTGACAGAGACTGACAGCCTGTGTAATGACTCTCATTCACCTGTACACCGGTATGCATTAGTGAATAGAGCGAGAGCTTTGGGCTGAATATGTGAACGAGAGAGAGAGAGGAAGAGATTTTTGATGGGAGAGGGAGGCAGACAAGAAGAACAAGAGATACTGTAGTAAGAGGAGATCAAGGGAGTGAGGAGGAAAGATAAGAAGAGGAGAGGAAGAGAGGGGTGGGAAAAATAGGGAAAAGAAATAAAAAGCAGCAAAGGGAGGAGGGGGCGGGGGTTACAAGAGGGAAAAAAAGGAATAGAGAGGATGAGAGTTTATTGTTGACACTATGTGAGGTTAGCATGCCAGATGTTAGCAGCTGGTGTGCTATTTAAATGCACATACATCTCCTATAGACTCCCATATTATCCATTATTATTATCCAAATTTATTCTGATTGTGAATTTGTCCCGATTTCTAATATGACTCATGAATAATTCTTTATATGTTTCAGTTAATACCTGAAAATACTATGTATATACAGTAATTCAGGTAAATATACACATTACATATGCATGCAAGACTTTGGGACTGTTGAATCCCCATCAGAGCCGATCACCATGCAGACTTGATTGTGAATGAAGTAATACAGCTGCGGGAGAACAGCCAGAATGTCTCTCACACCGTTTTAACTTTTATCTCTCCACCTCTATATTTGCATTCACTTCAGTCAGTGAACATATTGAGGGGAGCTGGAGAAGCCTGCAACACTGAAGTGGGTATATCTATAATTAGGAGGGCACATTGTTTGCTGAGAGTTAAATGGTCTGATGACCTTAAAACAACAGAGAAATAAATTCTATTCAACAGAATATAGCCTTACATTTTCCATAAGTGTATTGTGTCATATCTCCACTGAAGGAAAAAGGAGAAGCCATGGAGAAATCGATGATCAAATCAATAATAATTATCAAATGCACAGGTTATACATGGTGTTTCTAAATGTTGTTAAAGATGCACCATTACCCTGCACAGCGGCACAGAAAATTAAGTACTGACTCCATATGAATCATAATGAAAGGTCAAGTGTTGGTATCAGGATCGAGCTGTACGTAGTGGGAAGCACCCACTAGGGAGTGGAAGTTGCAGCTTCAGCAAGTTCATCAACTCAATCATCAAGACTCACAGATGCACATGACGCAGCATCAAAACAAGAGGTTTGTGAATGTTTTCACTATAACAGATGAACAGAGACAGACATGTTGTGTTGGAGCGAACATGAGGACTGAGAGAAGGCATGGGTACACATACAAACAAGTACATTTACACAATACTCATTTAAACACACCACCTCTCTCTACCCTGAATGACACATGGACCTCGACGCAAACAGTATAAATACATTTCTCTCTCACAGACACACACACACACACACACACACAGGTGCACATACCCCCTCTTTGCACGTATGTAAATTATTGCCAATAAATCTGTTTATTTTGAAGGCACACTTCTGTTGAATTATAAATGACCATATGGAAAGGTTGTTGTATGAACCGAGAGAGAGAGAGAGAGAAGGAGAGGGCTGTGAAAGAGAAGGAAAAAAATGAAAGAAGGGGAAGAAGTGGAGAGGAGGCGAAGGAGGAGAGGGGAGGAGAAAATAGAAGCAGACAGATGCCAGTAATGAGGAAACACTACTGTGCTTTGCCTCAACCCATAAACTGTCAGAGGCAATCAGACAGGATGAATGGATGGATAGAGAGGAGAGGAGAGGAAGAAAGAGAAGGTGAGAAAAAGCCACGGGAGGAGAGTGAGAGGGAGTAAAATGAAAATTTCAGGGGAAGGAAGAGAAGAGAGAGGAAAAGAGGCATCGAGCAAGAGAAAGAGTGGAAGGGTGAGGAGAGGGTGATGAGTGAGGATGACAGGAAAGGGAAGAAGTGAAAATAAGGAGAAAAAACAGAAATGAAAGAAACAAGATAAGAAGGAGAGAATAAAGTTGTAAGTGGGAGTTGGGAGGAGAAGAGGAGACAGGAGGTTGGTAGATTAACATTTATTCAGTGAGCTGAAGAGATTTCAAACATGGCATCAACCGTTTGTGTTTGGCAGATGTCCGCAGGAAAAGAGTGTTAACACTTCAACTCGAATCAGCCCTCTCCAAACTGAGTCAGAGAGAGGGAGGGAGGGGGAGAGAGAGAGAGAGAGAGAGAGAGAGAGAGAGAGAGGTGGTGAAAACTATGTGTCAGTGTGTGAGGAAGTGAGAAAGAGAAAGAAAACAGGAGTGTGATGGAGAGACAGCAGAAAGTCAAATGTCCTCACAAGGCTAGAGAGATTATCACAGCTGCCTCTGAGGGGATTTTTCAGGTCTGGAAGTCGGGTGTCGATTTAAGCCACAAATTTAGCTCCTCTGGTTGGGATCTTCTGAGGCTTCTGCCGGGGTTAGAGGTTCACCCCTGTGTAGGCGACTGGATCAGATGTTAACCAGTAAACACAGAGATCGCTGAACCTCCTCTACAGTCAGGAACACACAGCTGAGTGTGTTCATGCTAACGGGTTAGCAAGCTCAGTGGATTGGTATGGTGATGTGTCTGATCCGCACACAACTGTATGTGGGGATATTTTCAATAGTGATATATTTCTGATAAATGTTTTGACAGAGAAAATCATCAAAATATCTCTGTCTCCACCTACCGTACCACTGCTATAAATAATAATAAAATATTATATTTTAGGGCTGTCCAAACTAACACGATTACATTACCATTGACACCACTATGATTAACACATGATCCATTATGTTGACCTTTGACCTGACCCATCGTTTAAATCAGTCACTGGAAATGAATCAGCTGACAGCCCTATAATATTAATGTTTGACATATTCAAATAATGTGCAAACTAGCAGAGAGACTTTCCTCTTGTAGCTTCCAAACTGTTGCTGCTCAGTACATCAGACATCTCTTCACTCACGTCGTTCAGTCAGTACGAGGCAGCTGAAGAACGTCAACACGTCAGAATTATTGTCTCAAAAAGTGGAAGTTTCACACTATCATTGACAACAAGGCTGTGACGGTGAGGCACAGTCCTACGTTTAGAGCTGTGCAACGCGTGCAGGGAGAATGAGTTCGCTCCAAGCTCTCATGCTCCAAAGCAGAAACTAAATCCCTCGACTAAAAAGGCGAATTGAAGTTCAACCTGCCTGAGAAGAAAGAGACGGACTGACCTATAACCTCCACTCAGAGCTCCAGCTGCAGCCGCCAGGTCTGCCCGTCTCACCATATTTCCTTGTTCTAATAAAGACAGCACACAAAGTCATTTCCCCGGGGCCCTTTTAAACATTTTCTCAAGAAAATGAGCCTTTGTACAATCACAGTGAGCAAGATGGACAGTTTCCATTACCAGGCCGTTGTAATTAAAGGATTTGTACTAATAGCAAATTTATCATAATTCCTGCTGGCTATCACGTTCCTGTCAGGCTGTTTCATTTCACCACAGTGTTTCATTTTAAACCCTTCAGGTTAGCGCACTGTTTTCTGACTTGACATCTAAACCTGTGTAATGAGAAGTGCTCATGCACAGATCCGTGCACGCACATACACATACTCACTCATTAAGGAATGACTGGAGACCTACAAGCACAGTCTTATGAAGTGTATCAGTCATGTATGTGCATGGGGGCAAATGCCCCCTCCACACACACACACACACACACACAGACATCAGTGTTTTGCTATCATTACAGGGATCAGTTGTTGATATAATGCTTTCCTTCACCATGATGTAACCTCGGGGGGAAGTCTTAATATCCACTGTGATAATAGTCCTTTGTCTCATGGTTAATCTAAGTGACCTATTGCATACAGTTCTAGAACTGCTGTCCCACTTGGAATAAGTAAAGTGATTGACAAATGTGACCGACTGTTAACATCACATTAGGTTTTGGTGGTGAATAATACTGTGATACATGATAAAGACTTTGAAATATATTACTACAATGTAACCATTTGGTGCATAAAGTCACATCCTCACTGGTTTCTGTTGGGAACAATTTCAAATTTGTAAAAACTGAGAAAACTCAAAGAGCATTAACAACAATCAAGATGAAACACCGAACCCAGGGCTGGTCCTTCCTTGAACCAGTTCGACTTCATCTTCAGGTACGGATTCTGAACATGCATTTTTTTTCAGTGGTTCACTAATTTCGCTCTCCTTACCTGCCTGACTCAACTCTTCCTAAAACTAAGTTTGAACACTCTAAAAACTTGTCAGGTCGAGCCATTAACTTCAGTGTTTTGGGCCTCAAGATAGTAAAATCTCACATACCCAAAAAATTAAATGAATTTTCAACCAAACTGCTCCTCCTGCGCTGTTCTAACAGAGGCCGGAGGTTTATTTGTACGAGCTTACAAGCACACAGAATCAGACTGGCATCATTAGTGCTCACAAAATCACAGCAAATATTCGTTGTAATACATAGCATCGTATTCTGCATTTGAATGCCTACTCCAATGGCCAAACACACATACACACACTCATGCCACATACAGCATGTGTCTCTCTCTGCACTCCATGGTCTATTTTTGCTTTATTTTGACAAAAGTCTTTATGAATAAAATAAAGGCTGCTGGCTTTGATCATCAGAATCCCTCTGCAAACTTCATGTGTTTTTGTTTTTTGTTGTTGTTTCCATGGTTGTTTCCTGCATCAGATGAGCACAATAAGCTAGAATGAGCTCTGATTATTGCATTCTCATAAAAGATGGATCTATTTCCTATCAAATGCACTGTTTGGCTTTGATCTAATTGGTCTCGCTGTCGGAGATGGTGAGTCAGATGTTATAACCCTGACTGATGCACTGACTGACACCGAGCTCTGCTGACATCTGGCTCTCAGCAGGTGGTGACGCCCGGAGCTGGAGGGAGTCTGTGACTCAATGAAGGACGCTTTAGCAGGACAGATGGTGTCACACACCGAGGTTTGGACCTGTGTCCTACAGCTGAAGAAGGTCTCAGGATACCTGGTTTTTGAAACATGTTGTGTGGTTTATTTATTTATTTTGGTTTTATTGTAGCTTCTTAACAATCATTCACTGAATGTCTGCAATGAAAGAGAGATTTCTCTTTAAATGATCTGTTACTGGTCTCTAGGCCTGACATTAACTTATTCCAATATCACAGAATTAATTCGGATATCATGGTTGAAGATATTATTTCAACCAGGATGAAGACAAGACAAGACATATATACGAGTGTTTGGTGACCTGTTTTATTTCCCTAGCTGTTGCCTGAGTGATTCATGATTCACTGATGTGATTTCCATAGATGTAGATGTCCGTAGTGTGATTATAGAGCAGGTCTCAGCTCTGTATTAATGGTTTCAAAGTATCAACCTGCATTCCGAGACTGAGCCTTACAACCAGCTATCAGGACTTCTGTGACTCTGTGATGTCACAGCAAAACAGCCACCAAGCTCTGCCCACCATTCAGTACCTGCAGGATTTGGTTTGTTGGAGTTGGAGTGTTTTACCTGAAATCTGCAACATTTTGAGAGAGGATATGTGAAACTACACACTTAAGATAAAATACAGGAGGAGAGGAAAATATGGAGATTTAATCCACCAGATGGTCGACCAGTGAAAATAAGCCATGAAAAATTAAACAAATCAAACTGATCCAAGCTTCAGTCGGGACGGAGAAAAGTTTCTGTATTAAATCAAATGCCCAATTAAATAAAACATGAAGCTCATACCAGGTTAATCAATGTGAACCACATGAAACAAGATCAACAAGAACCACATGAACCCCCTCAAACATCAACCAGACCAAACAAGACCAAACCAAACCAACCCAGACTGGACCAGGCCACACCACAGTGACCACACATCCAGCACCAGTCCAGCCAGAGCAGCTCTACTGTATCTATGTCATTGCAGTACTCACAAGCGATGATGTTGCCATAGCGATTCTTGTTGCGGTTCTCATCCTTCTTGGCCGTTTCCCAGGGCGCCGTCTGTCCCTCTGCCAGGGCCTGAACAACCACATGTACAAAGACACACACAAATAGTTTCACACTGTCATATTGAGGTATGAACACACAGGAATATGCATGCACATATGGCTTGATGCCCAGAGCTTGTACAGGGACACATGGGCCGGGCAGCAGTTGAAACAGTTCATGAATATTAATGAGAAGCCAATAGTTTAAAACAGACTGAACCTTTTGAGCGCTTAGGCCACCGAGGGCATTAAGGCTGAGACATAAGGGGATGAGTCTCTTTAGAAGATGCCTACAGACAGGTCACGCGATTCAATTTAAAACGATACTGAGATACAAAGATGAAGGTCGAACTGATGATGATACACACTCATATATATAGAGAGAGAAAATAAAACATCCTGTAAATACCTGTGTGGGGTTGGTGTGTGTCAAGCTCTGATCCTCTACCAGAAGCACGGAAGTTTAAGATGTATCACAGTATTTTATCCCACCCTTATTCTAATGCAGATTTTGTTTCTCATATTTTTAAAAATGGCTGTCTGAGGCTCATCTCTATTTAAAAAAAATGTTGGAAATCTTCAGCTGATCTTCATTACATCCTCCCAAAATAGCAGTGCAGACATCAACCTTCCCTCACCTTCACCCCTCTGTGCAATATACTTCCACCGTTCATAACAATTACATTCAGCCCATTAAAATGTTTAAATGGCACATTGTTGTGACGTTGTCCTTGCTAGTGAATACTTTGTGAAACAGCCTGATGACATCAGACTGGATCAGCACCACAGACCAGTCTCAAAGATCTCTGTCAAACTGGAACCTGGATTATGATGGAGCCACTCTCTCAGTTTGGGGGCCTCAGTGCCTGATGTTCCTGTTAATGCTGGACCAGTTTGGACTTTCCACATCTAGTAAAGATATTCTTTCAGCCTCTGGGATTTCCCACTCAATAGTGTATAGCATACACCGTATACTGTATAAATACTGTACTACTATGGCATAATTCTTTCATCATCAGTGTTCTGGTTTTAATTTTGTCTCCCTCTGCAATGTGGTGCTTGGCTTAACTTGGAATTTCTAAATGGATGAATCCCAGACAGCATGTGAATACAACACAGTAGTTGTTGCTACTTTCAATGGCAGAGTTTTCCAGATCTGTCCATCCCAATCAGGTCAGTACTTTGGCCAGGTAACCATGCATGCACCAGCTCGCAGCCAAACCTGCTACCATACTAAGCACTGGGCTGAGGGTGAAAACAAACAAACCTCCTTCCAACTTTATTGGCAGAGGAAATGCATTAGAGTTCCTATCCTGAATTTTAAAAAAAGCGAGCAGAACTGAGGAGCGACTTGGACAATAGATGGAACAAAATAAATTCCTGGATGACTGAAATGAAAAAGTGCAGGTAAACAGTGCCGGAGCAGAGAAGAGACAAAAAGTTTGGGTTCATTGTTCTGTTGCTTTAGTTTTCAGACAGAAAATTCTGTCGCTGCTTTTGTTGGAGGAGAGAAGACAGATTGTCCCGACTCCCTGCTGTGATGCTGGCCCGTGTGACAAGCCTTACAAACATAGCAAGGACAAAATGTGTGTGTGTACTGTACTCCATGTGCAATAAGACACATTCACACAAATTTGCCCATATTTGCTGTTTCCTATAGATTCGTATGAGCATGTTTGAGGATATATCATTTGGCATGAATTTAAAATGTGTATGATCCAATGTGTATATGCAAATATTTCTGTGTTTGTGTGTGTGTGTGTGTCAAAGATGATTCTCAAGCTTGAGCTAAGAAACCAAACCCCAACTCTCAAAGGCCACCATATGGACACTGAACCATTTTAGAACAACAATTATAACACACAGGAGGAGTTCACTGACACAAACGCACAAACACGCACGCACAAAGTCATTCTCCGTACAGGGACATGTGAACAGACCATTGTGGGTCCATTAAGGGCTTAAGATGACCAGACAACAGCTTTCACTTTCAGACATTGATATGACCTACATACACACAGTACACATACTAACATACACACATACACACACAGAGACCCATATGCCACTTTAAAAGAATCCATTTTCTGCCTGACTGAACGATATGTTCTGGAGCCTGTTTCTCTGTCACAGTACATTTGTACAGTATGGTGTGTGTGTGTGTGTGTGTGTGTGTATGAGAGAGAGGGAGACAGAGAGAGAGCGTGTGTGCATGTAAAAATGGTTTTTTGGATACACCAAGTAGGAGGCTTCTGTAGAAGGTCTGTACATGTGTAATTGTGTGTATGTCTGTGCATGTGTGTATATTTGCATAAATTGTGGGTGGCTGCCCTTTTTCAACCTGAAAAAACAGTCTTAATCAGACTCCTCTCATCTAGATTCCAACATTTTGGACACACACACAGTGGCCTCTGAGGTACCACTGAGTGGGTAGTTCAGTTTCCTGTAATAATGTTTGAAATTAATAAAAATCATTTCATTTTAAAAACTCAACCTGAATCATGTCAGTTGGGTTCAAATCAGCAGCCATTGTTGTTTCCATGTTTCTTCTTTTATTTAATTACGCTCTATGCTCTGGAGAACGGGATAAAATGTCCTCAAATGTGAAAATGTTGCACATCTCTCATCGTGAGCAGATAGCCTCCAACGGATTAGGGCCTGGCCCCAGTCCTGCCGGGCTCAGAACGGGACCTCTCCATCTGTGTTGTGTATGTCTGTGGTGTGGTATGAATGTGTTCATGGAACTTCTACTCATGTGTCAAAAAAAAAAAAATGAACTCAACAACTCTAAATAAATCTTTTATCATTCCTAAACCTTCTAACTTGGTTACTGTCCACATCTGCTTGAAAAATCTCCATTATCGTCCACAGCTGGATCGAATGACAAATCATTAGCTTTGAGTTTCCAGTGTGTGTTGGCCACCGTTACATTATAGAAGCTTGGCAGAGACTTCAAACGACGTGGAATGTCCCTTTAAATGTGAAAGGTGTGATCCCGGTGGGGAGCGACATGTTGACAGTGCGGCTGCTGTCGGTGTTAGTGGGGTTAATGGGCTTCAACACTGGAGGTCACATTGCCCACAGAGACGGGAACAAGAAGATGCCATATGGGGTGAGCTGCAGCTGCACACACACACACACACACATGCCCACACACATAACATGGATTCATCCAAAACACCCATGGACACAACTGTACGAACACTTAACCACAGAAACCTTTTACTGTACACTCACCTGACAAGACCTGACAAAAACATAAGCTTCCACTTAAACAAGTACACAGAAACACTTTTATTAGACTGAGTGTGTGCGTATGTGTGTGTGCTTTGCTCTTGTTTCTGTGTTTTTCGTTTTTCAACCACTGTCAATTGAATGTTTCTACATTTGCTGCTGTTGACAGGTGGAAACCACAAGCACCACTAATAATGCTCCTCTCTCTCTCTCTCTCTCTTTCACACATACACACACATACACATTGAGGAATAAATCACATTTGCTCTCCCCTGAAACGTATCAGAGGATATAAACCAAAATGACAGAAAGCAAATGAAAATATAACGTACGGCATCACAGAGGGACAATTTTCAACACGCATGCAGAGCTGATAATAGAAAATATTCATTCTTATGAGAGGAGACAGAGAGGAAAAGACTTGGGCTCATGTCTACTGAAATGAAGGAACGAGAGAGAGGGGTGAGGATTTCGAAGGAAAATGAGGGGATAGAAGAACGATTATAAAAATGTCTGCATGTGATAAACTGTGCTCTAAACAAACAGTCACCTTGGGCATAGGGAGAGGGAGAAGCTTAAAGAGGGAGAGAGAAGGGATGGGTGGAACAAAACAGGAAAAGATAATAGAAAGAGGTGGAGAGAGAAAGAATGAGGCACAATGCCGACAAATTAAGGGAATAAAGGAAAGAGAAAAGATTAAGACCAAGTAGAGAGGGACAGAGCAAATGATAGTCGGGGGAAATAGTGAGCGCAAGAAAATAAAGGGGGAGAAAACAAATAAAAGTAAGAAAAGTACAAGACTGGGGATTATATTAGTGAAGAAACAAGTAAACAAACAAAGTAAGAGGCAGAAAGTTGGTTTCACAGCCGGCCTGTTTGTTTCTCTGATCACCAATAGTGATGGCGAAGGTTAACAGTTAATAATTGATAAGCATCGGTATTCATAAAAGAACCAAATCCAATCCCAAAAATATAGTACTATATGTAATGTATAAATATGTTTTTAGTCTTAACATTTCATCATGCAAATGACTGATTTCAGCTGCCGTATCCCATCTGTTTTCAGGCCTGCCCTGTTTACTCTAATGACGTTTTTAGTTCGATTGAACTGCACTGCTTTTCATTTTTTCATTTATACATTTTTGTAGCACACCTGCTACATTCTCTTCAGGGTCATGGCTGCAGCTGAAGCACATCCCATCTTGCAAGGATACAGCTTGGACATGGACCAGCCTTGCTTGGGGCTTTGCTGCACACATATTTTTATGATAATAGAAAACCCTTCTCTCTCTGACTCACTGCTTCACCAGCAGTTACATTTCTACATTCTGGGGTCACAGGGAGATCTTTATTACACCTATTATTTGGGTGCTGTAGCTGCAGACCTTTGGTCTTCTTGCTAATAGCTGCTTGTAATGTTGTCTATTTAAAGATTGATGTCTTTTTTACTGTTGTTCTCATTATCTGGCTGTTTGTGTGTATGTGTGTGTGTGCCCGTGCATGCGTGTGTATGTAGTCACCTCATACTCCTCCTTGAATCCATAGCCCTGTCCACATTTCATCTGGGTGATGTGTTGGAGGAGGTCGGCAACTCGAATGGCCGGCTGGAACTGGCCTGCCTGGAACTGACCTGCAAGTGCAGAAGCAAGAGAGAGGAAGAGATGAATATGTAAACAGGACGGTTTGATAAAGTGCGTGGGCAAAAGAGTGGGTGGATTGGATGGATCTTGAAAATCATTATACCAAATTGCAGTTCTAATCAGTATTCATGTTGCGAGTTCCCTGTTAGCTAAATAACCAACTTATGTCCAATCAATACAGTAGCTAGCCAAAGTACCACAGTAAATCTTTTCTTCTAAACTAATGAAGTGTCGAGCAAACTCAGTGTCAACACATTTAATGGCAACTTCAATCTCTCTGCTTCAGTCATGTTGAATGTGCAGGGCACAACTTGTCCACAGGAGTGTTTTGGAGTTGTTGGATTGTGTATTCGTTTAGTCTGATGAGGGAAAAGCGAAAGCACTGTGTGCCGTGCAGAGCTCGGCTCTCTGCCCCGCTGATCTAAAAACAGCTAACCCTAACCCAAAATGTTGAACTATCTCTTTAAATAGCTGACTAAGCGACTGAAACAGTACTGACTACTGTATTGAAAAACTTCCTGGAAACAAATAAAGTAACTGAAAAACTCATCTGAGGGTCTGAATGACTAGCAATAGTTTACTTAGAATCTGATGTTACTGGACAAACTACTGGTTAACTTTTTTACTATACTGTACAAAAACAAACCGGCTGCTTAATTTGATAGCTGGCGAACTAGCAACACAACAAACTGGCTATGTGACTAATTACCTATCTAACTTACTAACTGGCTGACTGACTACAAAACCAAAAGATTGTGGACCAACTAAGTGACTGAGTAAACTATACATACTTTGACCAGGTGACCGACTACATAAGTTGTGATCACGTACCGCTTTGGTAGGAGAGCTCCACAGACTCACAGCCTCCATAGGGAAAACTCTGCAGGGTCAGAGAGGGCTGGGCGAGCGAGGGCTGACTACTGTCTGTTAATTGAGAGAGAGAGAAAGAAAGGGAGTGAGGAACGTGTTACTATGACAACACACACACACACACTACTGATACACTCGTCAAGATTGGTCACCGATGACAAGTGATGAGTCAAATGAGTCACTTAGCACCCTGAGCCCTGATTGGTGGGCATGACGGGAAACTTAATTGGAAAATCTCTTCCCCAATTAAGGAGTGGACAGATTGATTGGATTGAGTGTATGGGCTTAATTAGTGAGGACAGATGGAGGGTTCGGGGGACGGAGGGAGCTGTGGAGGAATGTCACATGTCGGGAGCCGCGGCACATAGTGAAAACATTCATGAGGCTTTTTAAAAGTTTTGAGCCACTGTGGAAGAAGTTTGTTTGAAAAGAGGGAGAGAAGAAAAAGAGGGCAGAGTGTCAGAGGAGGAAGAGAAATAAATTAGCTTATAATAGTTGGACAAAGACTATTTTAGTTATATATTGCCCAAGCAGTCATAAAATCTGAAATAGCTCATATTTAATTTCCTCATTGTGGTTTTAACAAATAAATAAAATGTGATTTTAGTGGCGTCTGGTAACCAGCCAGGCCCGTAGACTCAATGAAGTGTGAGTGTGTGTGTGTGTATGAAGGAAGAGGGAGCTTGTAATATAAAACTGCACAAGTCTATGTTTTCTTAATGGAGCTATTTGCATGTTAATGACGACTGTGGATTCATTAGTGGCCTAAGTGGCTTCTCCATAAGCCAATCAAACACTGGCTTCCCTAAACGAATGAAGAATGAGCCGGCCACATGGGTCACTGGAGCTCCTACATGTGTGTGTGTGTGTGTGCATGTGTATGTCTGCGTGTGTGCATGTTTGAAAGTATGTTTTATGAGCGTGAGTGAGGTCTGCAGAATGAGGAGCAAAAAGTACAACAGTATGGAATGAGAGACTCAAAACAGCTGGGAAGTTTGGAGGTGACGAAAGGGTCAAAGACAGAGAGTGAAGAGAGGAAGGAGGAGGAGGAAAGAACAAGGAAAATGCAACAGTAAAGGAAATTGCAGAAGAGGGGAGAAAAGGAGGAGAGGTGATAGAAAAAGAAAAGAGCAGGGAAGAGAGACAAACAGCTGAGGAGAAGATGGGACAGTGCAGGGACATGGGAGACAGATGAGGGGGGAGGAGAAAGGTGAAGAAGAGACAGGTGTAGACAGCTGAAGAGTGAAGGAGAGCTGGAGAGAGGTCAGGACAAACACACAGTGTCTGTCCACTGAGACAGAACTGGGCTGTCCTCCCGTCTCCCTCCGGGGGAGCTCGGCACAGAGTTTCCTCCAGCGCTTCATCATATCACATAAATCTGTATTAACTCCTGTCGTCCTCCTCCCCATGTCCTCCTTTAAACTCTTTGTCTCCTTTCACTAATTTGCTCTGTCAAATACGTTTTTTAAAGGACATGTAATGGAGTCTGACACGCAGCAGCATGAGGGGAAGACCAGGTGGACGTTGGGATGTGTAAAGTTCAGTAAAGAGATGCTTTGGAGAGACCCGGGGCTGAGGGAGGGGGTGGGGAGTGGGGGGGGTCTCATCCCCGAGGGCTCAAAACACTGCAGCTTAAAGAAAACACATGCAACGACACAAACGCACTACAAATTCAGAAAACAACTCCATCATACTCACTCACCCATCACGCAATTACACACACACAAGCTACCCTGGTGCTGGGATGTGTGTGCATGAGCTCGCTTATCCTGCACAGTGTGTGGAGTTTTGTGTATATGTGGGGGCCTCTCTTTCTCACTCTCTCTCTGTGAGCGAGTGTGTGCATCTTAAACTCACCAAGGTCAAATATGCATTAAGCCAGGCATGAAATGGAGTCGTAGCAGCAGCTCCACAACACTGACTATGATGAAGACATCTCAATGCTAATGGGGAGATTTATTGACCCCCACAGTCCCAGTGTGTGTGTGTGTGTTCATTTGACATAGAGACATACGGAGAGTGCTGAGTGTGTGTGGCTACACTGGGTTTGACAGTGTTAGAGAGCCATTGATTGAGAGAGAGACAAGTGTGTTGAGAGTTTTATGCATCTGTGTGTGCGTGTGTGTGTGAGTGTGTGTGTGTGAGTGAAGGCCATTTGCGCTGCTGTCACTGAGTGTGTCAGTTAATGCAGTCCTTCATGCTTGGCAGTGTGCTGGCTATATAAAGTTCCCTCCTCCTCCTCCCACCCTGTGACTTTATTAAGACTGTGGCTGTGGATGACTTGGACGTATCACAACAGTGTCGCTGTGTTCACTCATAACTCCACCTACACAACCAGTGCACACATTTCTCCACCTGCAACATCTACAGCTTTCACATGAATCCTTCACACGGACTTTCCATTATGCAAAATGGATATACAGTATGCCTCTGTATTTAATTTGCATGTATGAAATATGACACCTAAAAGTACATACATTAAAATTAATTAGAAATTGGAGCATTCATATCTAGTCCCTACAAATATGTATGTTTATGTGATAATAGCATATAGGTGACATATGGCAACATCACTCTTGATGGAGGCGATACAGTCTGTCATATATTGTGCAGCCTCTGCATTATTATTACAGGTATGAATTTGCACCTGCTTATTTCTTTGTCTGAGATGTAATGTTTCTATAATATTAATGGACACTTGCCAACCTGTTAGTAGTGAGTGTGTCCTGTAGCTGTGGCGACATCCCCAACTGGCAATTACTGATAAATCAAATCACTCTGAAGAAATTACTTCATTACAGGAGCGACTGGATGTCTGTGTTTTGTCTTGTTCATTACAGACCACAGCAGCCCCCCCCCCCACACACACACACGTACACGTTAAATTGAAATTAAATTAAATTAATAGATGCACCTATGTGTAAACATCATGATTCCCGTTCCCTTATAAAAAGATTTATGATTTATAATTAGGTTATTATGATCTTATAAACAACAAATAAGCATTTACAAACATAGCCTCAAAGGCTTACCATTTGTCGCGTTAATGTTTACCAGCAATTAATCATACAAATATTAGTTACCATTTATGACTAATAAAAGGAACAAATTGACTTTCTGTGAAATAGTGAGTCTGCGTCAGTGTTTGAAACTATGTTACTGTATAGCTCGTTTACAGTTGTGCATTATTTACAAAGTTAATTAATAACCTAATCATAATAAGGGCATTCTGACTGGTAAAAGTAGTGAAAGCATATTTAGTTTTTCCAATCATCATACATTTTGTAATACATATTGTTTTATATGGTATATTAAATAATGATGTTAATAGTGCAAATATTAAAAATGAACCACATACCCGTCACCTCTCCTGACTAAACTGGATTTCATCTCCTTTTCCTCTCTCCTGCTCTCTCTCTTGCTCTCACTCTCCCAGAAGCACAAGGTGAAGTTCAACTCTGTTTCAGCATCGCTGAGCCAGGGCCGAGGACCAGGCGCCAAGGGCCGAAGGCCGAGGGCCATTGTGTGAATTCTCCTTGGAACATGGATGAAAAATCTGCTCTGATATTTGAAACACATTACAGCATGTGGTGGAACTGTGGGCTGCCAGAGCATAAAAGATGAGAAATAAAAGTGCAGCTACGCCGCTGTCCAGACCGAGGAGAGGAGGAAGAGGAAGAGGAAGAGGAAGAAGGGAAATGAAGTTCAAGTAGCCTGGGAATCAGACAACAAAAAACTGCAGGCTGCAGGTGGGAGCAGGTGGAGGAAGAGGACTCGACTGGTGACATGGGAGGCTTCCTCATTCTTTAACTGATCTTGTGCTTTGCTTATAACCCCAAGTATCCCCCAATTGGGGAACTGGAAGGCATACAGAACAACCACAGAGCCACTACTGCACTAATTATGAAAGAATAGCCATGTTTTACATCAAATGACAGCAGAAGCTGGTCAAATGTATAAAAACCATGTTTATATGACCCAAACACTATAATCAAATAAATAACAGAACATCAAACTTCTTGAAGTACCTCTCTTTGGACCCAGTTTCCACATTTCTGACTTGTATACTCAGCACCACAGCTACACAGAGGCACGGCTGAGTGAGAAGCCAAAAACGAGCAAAGTCGAGCAAATACAGACACGGTTTGGCCAAAACATGGTTGTAAAGTTCCTCTTTGACCGGTGTTATGTCTAAATCGGTCCGGCTGCGACCGACGGGCTTTAGGACGTGGGGGGAACCTTTACATCACGCATTTCATGATTCAGCTGGTTCTGATTGGCTGCCAGTGCTGTCAATCACATCAATGTGGGTATAGCCTCATTCTATTGGCTCTAACGGTTCGAATGAGCTGTCAATCACTCGAATCAACCAATCCGCTGCAGAGATAGAGCCGGGCGTGACTGGGCCTAGAAAATAGTTGTTATTTAGTCCTGTTGATTCTTTTTCAGTTAGTTTATGCAAATTGTGTGAAAATAAAGATTAACAATGGTTTATAGGGGCAGGTGGTTCCAAGTTATGCCAAAAATGTTTTGGACATTTTTGTTCACCAGTAACACATACTGAAATTTACACAACTCAGCAATTTCTCAGACCTTGTGGTTGCAGAGATATACTCATTTTA
This sequence comes from Decapterus maruadsi, assembly GCA_030347415.2. Classification (NCBI taxonomy): domain Eukaryota; kingdom Metazoa; phylum Chordata; class Actinopteri; order Carangiformes; family Carangidae; genus Decapterus; species Decapterus maruadsi. The sequence goes on from CM064896.1 coordinate 16,580,478, forward strand.
TTATGGATATGCAATTTTTGAGTAAAGGCCTAGAAAATACTTAGGCTTGGTTCTCATCAGGTTTACATAGTGCACAAGAAAACTGTATGAGAAGACAGTATGAGACGTATATGTTCACGGAAGTTTTCATAAAGTGTCATCCTTCCATCTAATATAGAGGCATACTAAAAGACGCTGTAATAATATTTAGGATACTGGCTTTGAAAGATTTACATAATCCTCACTTTGTCTCTCTTTTGGTCCTCTCTTTTGTTATTCATTCTCAACAACTGCATTTGCATAAGACAAAGTTTTCAAACTAAAAACACTCAAAAACACATAACCACCACCTGCACTGATAAACAGGGAGTAGATTGTGTCTCTGCCGTCCGTTACACTAAAGACAGTGAAGAGGTCGTGTGGATGGGGGAAGAAATGTAGCAAAACATTTGTATCGTCAAAAGGAATATTGTATTAATGTGGAAGTTATAACGGATGAAGAGAGAGTGAATCTTAAAAATCTTAAAGTGAGAGAAGGAGACGAGGGCGGAACAAGACGGAAAAAAACAACTTTGCTAACCAAACAGAGAGAGAGTGGATGAGAGTTCTTCAGTTGGCTTCTAAGATAAACATCATGTACTTAATTACTTTGCAGTGTTCTCAGTTTGTTTGCAAATTCAGTTTCAGCACAATTTGAAAACTGAAGGACAGATCGACTGAAAGACTAAACAAAGACACAGAGACAGAGGAGAGGTAGCAGAGAGAGAGAAGGAGAAGAAGCGATTAATGGAGGAAACAACAGAGCAGCAGCAGAATATATATCTGGACTGTATGTCACAGAGATCAACTGGTCTAGACAGCATCCCAGCGGCTTACCTCATTTCACCTCGCATGCTCCTGACAAGAGGAGAGAAATCACTGACTCACACAGCCTGGCTCTTGTGTGTGTGTGTGTGCGTGGCTGTTGTCATGTATGTGCAATGACTACAAGTGTATGTGTGTGTTTGTGTACGCATGTATAATAAGCCACTTTCTTTGAAAAAAGTTCCTGGTGCCAGAGTGAGATATGTGAGTGTATGTGTGTGTGTGTGGGTGGGTGTTTGTGCATGAGTTGCTCACTGAAGTCAGCGAGAAGCTGCACAACAGTCGCGCAAATCTGCTCCACAGCAGAGTTTCTTATTTAACAAGGAAAGAGTCTTATCTGGCAAAGTTAAGACCAGAGAGAGAGTGACTGGTGAACAGAGACTTACAGACTGATATTTCTCTCTGCTAAGAAAGGAAGGATTAGCCTTGTATCCTGGTTGGGCGGGGAGACACTGTTGGCCTCCAGCTGCTCAGTCGGGGCAACTAGACAGCCTGATGCATGAAGATAATTAACATACACACGATGGATTAAAATAATAATATGAAATATTTTCATTCAAACCAATGTCTGTTTTGATACTGTGACAAAATGTTACAGTACAGTGATTCTTTAATCACCGAGGTCTCTGCTGCACTGGAGCGTCACTGATGTTAATACGATGTGGATAAAAGTGTAGCTCAATGGGTCCATGTAAAAGGAATGATGCAAATATTATGACACTGCATTGTGGAATTGTTGACAGAAGACAAAGCAATCTGCACGAATTTCTGTAACGGACACTACTTTTATTGTTTCCATTATTACAATTTAAAGGAGCAACTTGTAGCCTGCTACATAACCAGCATTAACATGAGCTACATTGAATAATGGAAGTGTTTTTAACATATGACTTCACAGTGATGTTGACCTTTGACCCTTTCGATAGAAAATATCATCACTCTATCATTTTGTCCCTTCAAATACTTGTGGTAAATTGTTGACTATCCAAATCCTCCCAGATTTATCTGAGCCACAGAGAGGACAACTGTGGCTCTAAAAGAAGAAACTGTCAGATAGCCTATCTGTGCATTTCATTTTCCGACTGCAGGTGAACCGACTGGAGACCACAGCAACGTCCTTTTTTTAAATTTTCTTTTTTTTAGCAGTGCAGTTAGATGATGCACATCTATGTCCGTGTGGGCTATATTTATTGTCTGACCTTCCCTCATGGGGACTGCAATGCATAACTGACACATATTGTCAGTCCTCTTGTGTAACTTTTTGCTGCGAAATATGACTGAAGGCACGTGGAAGTCTGCATGCATCGACACGCCCCAATCAGTTGACGACATAAGAAGCTAATTTAAAAAGAAAAAATCTAATTAATCGGTCAAACTTCATTTTATCTAAACGGTTAATCATGTGTATCCCTAATCTGTTTCTAGCTGCTTTTATCTGTGATTTGTTTTTTAATCTTTTTATATCTTTTTTTTTTTTTATGTTGCTCAAGGTTTCCGTAGGTTTATATCTGGCTTGTTTGGTTTCTTCTGCCATTGCTTTGGTTGTTTTTACTTGTACTTTTTTGTAAATTGTTGTCTTAAAATGTGCTTTACAAATAAAACATCTTTTTTGTATGATATATTCACATACTATAACACATTAATGCAGAGAGATTAACAAAGAGATGAGGCAACCACAGAAAGCCACAGCGGAGACAGACAACCACTGACGGACAGACTGAGGACATAGCTGCCAGAGGAAATGTGACTAAGAAGCCACTAGACGTGAATATAAGCTGTGTAAGCAGTGAGTCAAGAAGTGGCTGGAAAAGAGCACAGAGGCTCAATCTTCCCTGAGCACATAAAGGTTAAAAATGACTATCTCCCAGCCCTGCTCTCACCTTCAATTACCCAGCACTGCCACATTATGGCCAAACAAAATGGCTACCATTAGCCATAATCACCTTACATGCAGCCTAATGCTATGCTGAACTGGACTGGGGAAAATAATTGCCTTTCAGTAATAACTGCAGTTCAGTAATGCTATGAAAAAACTACTTCCAGGACGAGCAGGGCTGCAGATGGAAATTACAAGTTCTCTGCCTTTTGGATGCTCCAACACTTCCACTGTGCACAGGCACGTTGAATCTTTCAAGTGCAGTGCATCTTCAAAATATCCACCCAAAGGCACATTTAAAAGAAATGACATATCTGAAGTTCCCGGCAGGAAGTGGAGCTTTTACTCCACTAGAATATGCAGCTCAGCCTCTGTGTCCACCCTTTAACAAGCTGGAGGAGTTTCTGAGAGACAACCTGATTTAAATAAGCACAAAAATCCGTTATGTCTTGTGTTTTCTCTGAATCTTCACATACAGCACAGGAATGTTTATCTTCACACAACTTTGCATAAGGATCATTAAGCAACAGCTTTAAACTGGATTGCATTATGTCAGATTTTGCAGTTCATAAGATGTGACGGGAATTTTTTATCTACAAGAATCCTAGTCCATTCTTCTGTTCTAGTTCTTCTCTTTCTTCCGTGTCTTATTTTAGGTTTGGGTTTGACATCTCTAGGATGTAAATCAACAGATCCAATTTGATCCAGTAAAAAAAGGCCAGATTTCAGGTAAAAATTAATCAAATAATGAATGCGTTGGGATGATGAGTCCAGGTGGGCAGGGCTTGGTTGTGACATCACAAAGTCACAGAGTCCTGATGGTTGGTTTTAAGGCTCAGTTTCTGAGTACAGACTGAGTGCATTTCTCTGTGGACTGAGATTGTGATATTTTCACAATTTATTACTATCAGTAGAACCTAAATCTTCTTTCTGTCCTCTGCTCTTTCCATCCACCCATGAATGACTAAAGGTAGAGGCCTCACAGATGCTGCTGTGTGTGAGCAGGCTTCATTAAGGCTGCCATTAATGCTCCTATTATTCCCTGGATGAGAATATTTTATTGATGTCGCAGCCAAATGATCAAACTGCCTGTAGGCTATAGACAAAGCGTGACTGAGGGAACAAACCTCACACTGTTCCCTAATTGTTTTAGTGTGGTTAAGCTCTAAAGTCAAACAAATGAATGAATAATCCGCCTCTACTTTCTCGTTGCACGTCACATTCACAACATCGTGCACAGCAGTAAATTACAAAAAAAAATAAGAACTTGTGCCACCTGCAAAAGCAATGCTTCTTTTCTTTGATGCCCTTGAAGCAGCAAACAGACGTGGGCAAAGTTGTGATCTTGTTCTTGAGCGTCTCGGTCACTGAAATGCCTTTGCATCATGGGTCTGCGTGTGTGTCAGTGGACTTGTGAAACAGCATGTAGCTAATTAACCACAAAAAAGCCTCTGATCCGCGGTGAAACATGACTTCTGTGGAGGATGTCCTTGGCGCCTCGGCACAAACGGACGCTGACGCTCACTGCAGCGAAACCTTTTAACGTAGCATCAGCATCGGGAATTGATTTTTTCAGATGGAAATGTGTTTTTCACAGGCGCCCTGCCGCCAACGTCACTTCTTCCTGATCCAGAGGATTTACTTCATGTCAGTGTTAACACTGTGCATGGTGTATGTCCATACGGATGCGTGGGTTTGTACCTCTGCACATATTTGTAATTTTCTGATGATCTATTTATGGGTATACTGTTCAGTATATGTGTATATTGTGTGAATGTGAATGTGCTCTGTGTGCCATATGCAAGATTTAGAGAGAAAGAGTCCGTAGTAGCTTATGGCTGTGTGTGTGTGTGGGTTTGGGTGGGGGGCTAGGGGGTTGGGTGGGGGGTGGGGGGCAGAGATTTCTGTTGGGCCTGCCAGCTGTATAGCTTTCAGCATAGCTCAGGTGTTTTCTTGGCTATGGTAATGGAAATACACACACACACACACCTAAACCCTCTCTGCATTGCACACTGGATTTACTCAAGCTCCTTCTCCCTGTCTTTGATCCCCCAATCTGTACGTCTCTTTCTCTGTTGCTCTAATAGCTTCCCTCTCTCTCTAACTCTGTCCTTCTTCTCAAGCTCCTTCTCTTCTTCTGTCTTTTCTTCTACTCCCCCAATCTGTACGTCTCTTTCTCTGTTGCTCTAATCCTTGTCCTGTCTCCGCTGCAGGATCAGACTGGAGTTCTCCTTTTATAGGTTGATGGGAGACCTGGGAGGCTTCTCGGAGATTTGGTGCCACAATAACATCCTGTGTGCTGTCAGGGATAAGGAACTTTCTTTTACCAGTGTGTTGGACAATTAGGACAATATTTATTTATTTATTTATCTATCTATTTATTTATTTATCTATCTATCTATGGTATTGTTGGGTCGTGTTGGGGTTGTTTCTGTGGATGGGTGTATGAATGTGAAGTTATGAGATGGATTTATAAGTAGAGAATATATTTGTGGTGCGGTATTATGAATAATTGATATTGTCTTGTCCTGAAAATTTGTGAATAAAGTGTGGTTGTAAAAATCAAAAATCTTCTTCTTCTTCTTCTTCTTCTTCTTCTTCTTCTTCTTCTTCTTCTTCTTCTTCTTCTTCTTCTTCTTCTTCTTCTTCTTCTTCTTCTTCTTCTTCTTGTCAGAGGCTTAGATGGTTTTGGGACACATCTAAATATTGGACTCTTCAAGAATGAAACATTCTCTACCTCCTCTTCTCTATCTCTTAAATCATAAGCTGTGGCAACCCATAGATGATATGAACACGCCGATAGTCACAATCTTAAATCAAAGAACTAAAGTGAGGATGCGCCTCTGCCTTCGAAGGTCTGCATCCGTCAAACTGTTGTGTCGACGTTTCCAAGCCTGTGGGACTCACTGCCTTTGTTTCCCTGTCTTGAGGCTGTTTTTGTTTATTCTTCTACAATTTCATGAAGTAAATCAACTGTCTCTATTTAATTAGCCCGCTTGCAGCAGTGTTGTGCTGATAGACTGAAAACAATTTGAAGCATTTTAATCAATGAAATGTGCTCAAGAAAATTAATGAACCTTAGCAGCCAGACCACAGCACTCAGACATTCTCAGCCCTGTCATCCTTGTGTCATTTTACAACTTTTTTGGGATCAAAAGGTTATTGTCCAAACTTGAAGGAATTATTTCACTGTCTGAAAATTGAAAGGCAACCTTTTAACCTTCTACTTTTTTCTCTTTCTCATGGTTCTTCTTTTCTGACTCTGTACATTCCTTGGTTCTCCTTGGCTTTTTGTCGCTAGGAGACATCTAGTGGTGTAGTGATTGTGACGGGAGCAAAGTGACACCTGGAGGAGGTTGTTACAGTAAGCACTTTGTTATGACTGTTACCAAACCACCATCTCCTCTTAAACCTAGCAAAGTTGAGACTTTTATTTTTGCAACTATGGTAAGTACACTTCCCGGCAGGAGACAGCGATATGGGTAAACTGGACAAAACACTATGTTTTTATTCAGATGAACAAATACATGATGATGATGATGATGATGATGATGATGATGGGGGGAGGGGTAGTTCTGAAAGACGTGGGCTGAGAGAGGGAGTTAATGTTCTGCTCTTACAGCTGAATGGACGGGTGAGAGGTCAGAGGGAAGGAGGGATAATTGAATCATTTTAACCAGAGAAAAAGAAACGATGGACGTTAAGAGCTGAAGAGAAAAAGAGGGAGGATGGTGGAGAAAATCAATCCAATCAGGTGTGGCAGACGAACGAAGCAGAAAGAAAGGGGGGAGATCAGTTGTTTGGACAGAAGAGTGAGCGAAAAGATGAAAGAAAAATGTTTATTTTCTTGTATGTGCGAGTTTAATGTCGTCACTTTAGTTCCAGTGCTTTTCTCCGGTGTTTGTGCTGCAGTTTAGTTTACATCTTTGCTCTGAGAACAGATGGCTGCACAAAGCGCTGATGTCACTCTGTAAAGATGAACGACAGAAAAACTGTGCCACCACACAAATCGCTCAGGCGACTGTTTGCATTCTGCTTCATCGTGGCCTGATGTGCACCAATGAGTGGCTCAGAGGGAGAGAGAGCGGATTCAACAAACGAGTTTAAATCTTTGAGACGCTGGCGTGATGTGATGTGTTTGTTTTCTCTCCTTCACTTTTGATGAAGCAAAGAAGGATGAGCAAGAGAAGAGGGTCGGGAGAAGGAAGGGAGGACGGTATGGAACTGAGAGAAGAAACCAGGTGGAAACCAACAATTGTTTAATCACTGATTTATGGAAGAATAGAAGTGGGAAAGGAAGAGTAAAATGAAAAGGGGATAACTGAAGAAAGAAATGAGTGGAGGAAAAAGGACAGGAAGAGGAGGAAGGATGTGATGATGGGGTAAAGTACAGTCAAGGATGGAGGAGGAGGAGGAGGAGGAGGAGGAGGTGTGGTACAGTAGAAAGTATTATCACACAAAACAGAGACACTGGCAGAGAAATGTCATATCTTAGACTTACTGTGTGTGTGCGTGCGTGTGTGCATGTGTGTGTGTGTGTGTGACACTTTGGCACAGACCAGAGCCAAACTTCTTGGCTGATCAATCTGGCCAACAGATGGGAGGGAGAGGTGAGGAGGGAGGAGGATGAAGAGGAGGAGGGGGAGAGAGAAAGATAGAAAGAAGGAGGTAGAAAATGGTTTTGACATTTCATTCTGTCCATTTATGTGTGTGTGTTAGGATGCACATGAAGTTGTCTGTCTGGGTGTGTGTGTGTGTGTAACTTCATCTTGCTGTTCGCATTGTTCTCGCTCACGCTCGCTCGCACAGACAGATACACACACACACACAGTCAAGTCAAACAGTCATTCACCACAGTGCTAAAAAACTGAGATAAACAAACAAACAAACAAACAATTTGTCAAGAATGTAGAAGAACATCGTTTTACTCACCTATAGAAGTCGTGGCTGGAACTGGTTCTTTGGACACTGCACACGCACAGAGTGAAAACACAAATCAATACCTCAGTGGCCGTTTGCCTCCAAAGAGTCAACACAACATTTCATCCACATTTACATTTGTCCACTAAGAAAACTAACTGACATTTGGCCTCATATCCGTGTCTCTGTGTCATGAGCTGCATTTAGGAGAAATTAGTTTGAAACGTGATGTGTATAAATGACTTGAAAAACGCAAAACAGCTCCTCCGTTTAGCACATCGTCACTTCATCCAGCTGCAAATACAGCTGCAGAAACCTAATCTCCACAGAGCCGAAAGCATCTGCAAGGAATATGTTGAGTGTTTGTGTGTGTGAGTGTGTGTGTGCATATACCTGAGTAGTAGGAATTCAGCAGGGATTTGCTCTGCAGTGTCTTGCTTCCCTGCACAGTGAAGGAGCAGGTGGAGGGGGAGGCTGAGGGGGAGAAGTCAGGAAGAGAGCGAGGAGACGAGGAGAAAGAGGAGAAGAGGAAGTGGAGGTATGACGAGGGAGGAGGATGGTGGAAAGAAAGTGTGGGACGGGATGGGAGGAGGTGAACAGAGAGAGGAGAGGAAGGGGAGAAAAGATGGCGGGTCAGTGACCTCATCTAAAAACAACAACAATCAATCATCACAGGACACAATTAACAATGAAAACAGAGTGAGATCAATGCTTCACATTCAGCTGAATGAGAACAATCCGATAACACTAATGGCTCCGTCCGAGCTGCACATATTGAGTTTTGACTCTGTGAGGCCGCAATAAAATGTGACACACGCTCATCGCTGGTCAGTCACTGACCACGACTGGGTGACAGCGGTGACAATGTGATATGAACCAATGGAGGGAAACGGAACAACCACAGATAAAGAGCCGTTAGACTGAGACAAATAAAACACAGTGTTCACCGTGCATCACAAAAACAAGAGTGTTAAAAGGAATTTGCATTAACTTGTAATTATCTCGTTAACGTTGACAGCTCTAATTTGTGCTCAACGCCAAAAAGTCATCACAGTTCACGCCGTGCTCCTTGTTTTTGTTTTGTTTTCTGAGCTTCGACTTTCCTGCTGCGCCCAAACACCTTGCAGTGGTTCATCAGATTGCCAATTCAAGATGATCACTGTGGGGATAAGGTAAAAAAGAAAAAAAAAAAGCTCACGCACATTCAAAATTGCAGTAGGTGCTGAGTCAGAGGATGTTAAACAAGGCAACAAAAAAATACAGAACTCGCAACACTGTGGGGATAAGGTCAACACAACCATAAATCTGCTCTGCTCTGAGGAGTGCGAGCAGAAACATCCCTGAACTCACCATCAGGACCTGCTTCCTGAAACAGTGAGTGACGGCCAGAAGTCAAGCTACAATTGCTGTGGCTATGGGAATGGAAATGTATACACTTACACACATATCTACACACACACAAACCACACACAAAGATAAAAGAGAGATTGCTGTGAGACTGACTGTGACATATTATTTGCTGGCTAAGCCTGTTCAATAATCCACAGCAGATATCACAGTGAGTGACACGCATTCATCTACTGCACCTGCTGCTGCGGCTGTGTGTGGGGATGTGTGTGGGGATGTGTGTGTGTACATGCAAAAGTTGTGTGTGTGTGTGTGTGTGAGAGAGAGAGAGCTGGTGGTCATTAGTGGAAATTCTCCTGTTAAAGAGATCCTCTTCCTCCCTTCATACTCACTGAGCAGATGACATGATATGCCTCCACTCTCCTGCCCTTTCCTTCCTCTCCCTCTGTGCCCCCCCCCCACGCCTCATCAACTCAGCTCAACTCTCCTCCCATTTTTCTTACAGCACTTTTACTACCTCTTCCCTCTTCCACTGTGTTCCCATTATTTCATGTTTACCTCATGATTTGGTGACCAGATGACACAAAGGGATAAAGAACCAGTAGCTTGATGGGAAGTGGTCCGAGATTAATCCTAGCGAAATGAAAATGTATTTATCACTTTCTGTAAAATGAAGTTTCAAATGCAACGTTTAAAGGGTGATTCAGGCACGTTATTTTGTCCCATTTTGTAATTCCCTGATGTGACAATGTGTCTTCTCTCTTCTAATTCCTATTCAGATTCTGTTTGCTCCACTGTTTTCAGGAACAATAGCCCAACTTCACTACAGCAGATAATTTCATTTCTATCTTCACCTCAGTCTTCCGTCCTCTCTCCTCCTCCTCCTCCTCCTCCTCCTAGTCTCATCTCCTAATACCCCCAAACACAACAATGTTTCCCCTTCCTCTGTGATAAAATCCCTCTCGTCTCATGCGCACCGGCGTTGTATGCTAATGCGTCGCAAAAGGAAGCTCAACTTTAATACAGTGAGGAGTGAAGCTGCATACGGAAAGAAATGTGCTTTGACAGCAATGTCCTGTGAAGACAGCTGGTGACTGGGTGAGAACGCAATAACACAAAAAGGTTATTTGCCCTGCGAGGGGGCCGTCCGCACAAATATTATTGTGTCCCCCACCTTGTGTCAGCGTTTTTCTCCCTGTCTCATTACGACTGAGCCCGGATCAGTGTGTGAGTATATACTGTAGGGGTGAGTGTGTGTGTTTTTTTTCCTTTTTCAAATGTTAATGCAATAAGACACCAACTGTGAGAGACAGAGACATAGACACACATGCAAACGGTGAGTAGATGTTGTAATTTACTGCTGTTGCTTTCCCCTAAATGCATCCCATGCAGACTTTCACCAAGAATATCCTGTTTTCTGTGTATTTGTCCTTTCCTGGACAAATAAACGTAATGTGTGTTAGACTACAATTTACAATGTCCCCAAAATGCCCCATATGCAGACTAAATGGATCCCACAATTGACAAATGCCCCCTAAATGCCTCACATATAGACGCAGAAGATACTCCAATATACAAGTTTACCCTAAATGATTCACATGCAGACTAAGTAAATGCTACATTTTATAAATGATCATGAACACTTCTCATGGAGGTCATGAGTGTCATGGGACACCAGCTTCAGAGGCCCCAGTTAAAGGTGTAAGAGGACATCTTTTTCTGGAGCATTTTCTACTGTATTGCTTGAAAACCTCTTCACAACCAGATTGCAACCAATTACTGTAATCAATTGCTTTTTTTTAACCTGTACATTCACCACGCTATGAGATAATAACGGAACGTTACGAGGCAGAGTTGTTTCCAAGGTAAATTCATGCAAAACCCCTGATGTGCGTTCCCGCCTTGTTAACAACCCATGCCTTCCTTAAATCTGTATCAGCCGGGAAGTGATATGATGAAAGGATCAGACTCTCGATATTTGTACGGCTTGCAGCCAGGGACACAGCAGTTATAGAGTTTGTTTACCCATGTGAATATGGTCAATAGGCTGCCGGTGGGCCACCCTGCAATTGGGCTTACCAAGTTTTCTGGGTGAAACCCTGCTATCTGTAGTTTTTGGAGGTTTAAGGGTGTTTAAAACATGTTAATGTGAACAGCCATCAGGGGCCCCCCTTCTTCCAGGCGGCCCATTTGCCTGGTTTGTCTCTCTGATGATGTTCTTCTGCCCCACAAAAGAACATTTAGTTCCTCTGGATCACTTGGCATCTATAGAGGCTTTTCTTTTTATATCTTTCCGAAGCTGACTAGAAAATAATCCCCAACTCTATGTCCAGGAACGAAATCTGTATATTTGGCCACGGGCAAAGTCTTGTTAATTTTGCCTGGAAATAAAGTAAAAATTGTGCCCAGTGGACAGTGACCTCATCCAATCAACCCCAGAAAAAAAGACTCTTTATTCACAAACTGAGCCAAAATGTAATTAGAGACTGCTCAGTGTTCCAAACAGTGACGAGTTTATCTAATGTCCAAGGTCAAGACGGGAGCTCATTTCCTATATGTTGCAAATTCTCCAATAAAAACGGTCTGGTCTATTTGAAAGCAAAGAAAATGTCAAAGTTTTAAATATCACAGCTTTAGCCTGATAAAAGCGCTCAGTGCTAAGTGTATCCGATGCAGAAACATTATTGTGCGTCAGCAATGCAGCGTGGACAGTTAGGGGAAAAGTGCAGGCAATTACGGCCGGCATTAGCCTGCTACTTAGTCCCCTCTCCGGCACCCCTGGCTTCCAACGGCCAAGCACTCCCAAAAGGCCAGGCTGACATTTTCAAGAGAAAAATGCCCTTCTGAGAGGCCCTGTCTAATTACCCTAGACACACACAAAATCTCACAAAGAGATGTGCACAGCCGTGTGGCCATGCACACGCACGGCAGGGCGACCGTGGTAAGATTGAAGACGCACACAGATGCATTTTGTGCAAAAACAGAGCGAGTGTGCGGTTCCACAGAGCAGAGAGAGCTGAAAATGATTAGGACAGCATGAAGTAAGATGGAGGCTGGTGAAGCAGCACGACACACTGCTGATAGAGGAGAAAGAGGAACATTTGGAGAGTTTCATTATAAAATGAAATGTCCACTATTTGTATAAATTAATCTGACAAAATGATGAATGGCTCGGAGACGGAGGAGATGCAGATTCTCCGGCGCAGAGAAAGTTTACTGTGGGAAACATTTGCTGCGTGTTCTTCACTCAGACGTTAGATTGGGACCGTAAATCTCTCCCAGCGGAGCTCATAGAGACGCCGCCGGCTGCAGGCGGTAGATTTAGGAGGCGCATTGATGCTCAGAATGACAGCTGGGATTTGGACTTACTGAATCCGTTGAGGTCCTGGTTGGAGGTGGAGAAGGGGTCGTCTTTGTGCAGGGTGCTGACTTTAGTGGTGCTCTTATCAGCCGTGGTGACCGGACCCATCTCCCTCTGCTGAGTGGAGCTGCTCGCCGTCTCCTTCTGCTTCTTCGCCAACTTCCTGTAGAGGCATTGACGCATACACACACACACACACGTACACAGATATAGAGGCACTCTCATGGATGTGCGGATACACATTCAAATCACAAAACACAAATAAATAGCACAGGGATAAAAACTGCTGAGTGAAGGTGAGAACAGCAGGAGAACACCTCATTTAAAACATGCAGACACTCAAAAACATGAGGGTGAAAACTGTTTATGCATTGGAAAATCCAAATGTTTATCATTTCTAATATTGTTTGTTTCATCGTTTTCCCTAAGGAACTAGATTTTCCACCTCAGATATGTATCCCTCCATCTAACAACTGGTTACTCAGCTCTTAAAACCACACAGGTATCTTCCTCCTATAACCTCAGTAAAACCTGCCTCAGCACTAACAGAGTAGTTTAGTAGAGAATACACGATGACTCTCTTGTCTCTGTAACGGACTGCGATTGTTTGTTTGATGAGCTCAGGGTTCAGAATGATTCTCCAGAGCAATTAAAGCAAAGTCGGGACAGACGACGTGAAGCAGGAGGGAGAGGTCGACGTCCAGCTCGTTACTTTACGGGAGTTGTAGCTGTAGAGGGGCGACTGCTGATGAGAAGTCCCCCGAGTGTTGTTGTGGCCCTGTGATTTGTTTCCTTCCATTTACTCCTCACATGTCACTATGTCCCATCTGCTGGCCATTCTGCAATGAGGCCATTCTGAGTTTTACCTTCAGTTTCAGGTCCACTGAGACACCAGATGGCAGAAATGACAGGAAGTCATTACGACCTGACACCGTGCCGGACGACTTGCCAAAGCTCGGAGACGAAGAAACAGCAGATTTTTTATTTTCTCATCTCTAGAAGCGGAAACTGTTCTCTGAACCCGAGCACACTGGAAGTGATAATTAGCTGGGATTGTTTCACTGTGAGTGCGACTCAAGTCTGATGATATAGTGCAATTTAAATGACCTCCATGTCCTGTTCTGCAACTTCATAGCAAAGAGAAAGACAAGAGTCTGTATCCAAAATTCTGACACAGCTACAGAACCTGTAGTGGCACTTTATATCAACAACACTAAATACTTATTTATTATTTATAACACATTCTTCCTAGATTCAAATCAATCAGTACATGATCTGTAAACACAGTTCAAATGTTTAAATCTGGATTTGTAAACTCATCTATAAAGTGTTTAATGATTATATTTTCATACTTAAGTAATGATGGCTTTGGCATTTATAAATTAACCATCCTATAAATTACAAACCAGTCTTTTAGGAGATGTCAGTGGCTCATGACATCATTTATCATTTAATGCCAGCAAATGATTACCAAAGTATTTAGAATTTATGCTGTACAGTGATTTAAACATGTGCTAGTGGCTGGTGAGTAAACAGATGCTAATTCTGCATTTCATGATTCATTAAGGTACATACTATGACTTTAAAGTCAAAGTATAAACACTTACAATGCAAGGCCTTTGTGTGTTGAGGGTTACTTCACACAAGTTAGAAAATTGTTTAACACATCAAATTTGACCATTAAATGAAATTCTCAGAAATTTAAGTCTGGATTTGTGGCCCTGATCCTCCCTGAACTACTACTGTCACTCCTCATCAGCAAACATTTAGTTGATTTTAAAGTTATATTTAAACTTTCTTCTCCTCCCAGAGACTCAGATTTCTCATGTTGCATCAGAACGAGCTGTCAGTGTTTTTATAAACTAAAAACTGATCCAATCCATAATATGAGAATCAGTAACAGGTCAATTTTACAGCAGATTCATCTCCTGCTGACTCATAGAGAAATAAATAAATACACCTCACATGTCCTCCAGGATCCACCTTCAATTTAAAGTATCAAACTTCGAGTCACGATTAGCTCATAGTGGGCTGTGTCTGTGTGTGTGTGTGTGTATGTGTGTGTATGTGGACAGCTCTTTGAGCCAACACTTGATCTCTTTCGAGGCTGTTGAAGAACTGCGTGTGCTGGACGTTCAGTGTTTTGGCCAGTGTATGTGTGTGTGCGTGTGTGTGTGCGAACACGTGGCTGTTGTATCTGGCTGCTTGGCGCACGCTGGCCAGTGAGTGGGAGCGTTTCTCGATAACCTATCACGACGATTCTGCCTCGTGCACCCGTTCACATGTGTCTCTGCAGAGCTGCTCCATCCTGTGCCACTCACTCCAAACAGAAATGAGCAGAAACACATGACTTCTACTTTTACTGAGCATCCCGCACATCGCCACCACAGTGACTAATCAAGTTTCTCTCAACTAGTCTAAAAGCTTTCATGAAGCACTGAGAGGTCGAGTAAATGCAACGCGGCGTCTCTAGAAGAAAGAATGAAAAAGAAAACAATCTCAGGTGAGGAAGAAGCCCCTGTACTTTAACTTTTAAGTTCAAACATGCAAAGAAAACTCCTGATTATGTGTTTTGTCTGTTTTCTGAGATAAGCAGATCAGGATCAAATTGACTCTTATTTGATAACAAATTTAAGTGGGTGGCAGGTCAGCTCTGATGACCTTTCATGGATCTGTGTAGCAACAAGTCCTGTAGACTGTGGATTTCGCAAAAAAGTAGCCTAACACATCCAAAAGCAGTAAGAACACTTAATTGTATGTTTTTCAACTTCCATAATTAATCTCTCGTCGTCCATGGTAATGAATCTCCGAGACCCTGATGTAATGTTGATGTGAAGTGTATTACATTGACTCTGTGTCGGGTTTCCTGTCTGGAGTAATCTACTCTGTTGAACTTCACGCGATTTAGCAACAGCTCTGTCAAAAATAGGAATGCTATGGATTGATAGCGCTGCAGTGTGGAGAGCCACTGCTGTGACACTGCTGAGACGTGCCATAGTGCGCCTGGTGGAAATGCTCTCATTGATTAGAGTGGCAGCGATCAGCTGTGGTGACCATGGCATAGCCATTTGGCGGCGCTGTTGGATCCAGTAGAAATTGGGGGTAGAGATTAAAAATTAGATAAACAATTAAAAAATGTGACGCGACAGACATGACTGTAATTAATTAATCACAATTAACGCAATAATTTGACACCCCTAATTGTATTGTGTGTGTGGCTGGCACATTCACATCAACTATTTGTTCTCTCTAATGTCAAACCAGGTTCTCTACAATACACATGTTTTTTAAACTCTCTCTTTCAGCAGGGAGATGGCTCATGGCTAGCTGGTTAGCATGCTAACTTCCATAAAGGAAAAGACGGTGCTTGTTTCCACATCTGGAGACAGATGTTGGTGAGTAGATGAATGAAGTAAACAACTGTTAATACTGATGTTAGCTATAGCTGTAGCAAAACTTACAGATAGCTCCTTTATTACCAACAGGAAGTCGATCTGCTGTTTGATATCGCCAAACAACTAAAAACATAACAGTAATTTATACAGTCATAATAAATGTGTCTAAATACACAATGACTGTGAGACAGGATGAGTCAGAACGACGACCTCCTGCATCAAACTGAATGCAGCTTCTTTGTTTTTGCCTCACTGCATAAAGAGGGGAATGACTTCCACTGACACTGGAGTCAGCCGATCGATAGGAACAGGATTCCAGTGCTGATTCCTGCAGTCGTGCACATGTGCATGTGTTAGTGCGTTGTTGTGCGTCTCCGTGTGTACATGTCTCCACTGGCTTGTGCAAAACTGGTAATATTATGCGTGTGTATGTGTGTGAGTGAGAAAGATATGCAGAGATGTGAAATTAAAGCAGGATCATTGTATATCAGTGTGTGTGTGTGTGTGTGTGTGGGATCTGATGATGAGCTGTGCGCCCTTGACTACTTAACGAATTCAGCCAAGAGACAGAAGAGCGATTATAAAGGTAGAGACGGAGCAGAGGGTGAGAGAGAGAATGAGAGGAAGAAGGAAAACAAATGAAATTGTTGAAGAATAAACTGGGGAAAAGCAGCTGGGGAGAGAAAGATGAAGATTAGAAAGAGAGAGAGAGAGAGAAGTGTGAGAAGCAGGAAAGGCCAAGCAAAGTTTCTCCCATAATCATTTTCTTCCATCAACCCCGGACTCGACCTTCCTCCACTTGACGCCAATTTACAGCAGCGCAGCCACAAATCTCCGCTGTGATTGGAGCTGAGAGCTTGCGGCCTTTTCCCTGTGACAGGAAGTGGGCAGGAGACGAAGAGGAGGAAGAGGAGCGAGAGGAGGACGATAGCAAAGAAAAGAAGGCCAAATGTGCGTGGACCAAGGTGCAAGGTGAAGAAGTGAAAGCACTGCACAAACTCCTCGTCCCCCTCCCTCCTTCTTTACACCTCAACCCCGCACACGTTCATTCTGTATGGACTCGTTTAAATGACAAATTCCTTGCATATTGTGAGTGGCAATGAGTGCGACATAATCCTTCTTTAATGAATGTCACGGTGGCAGTTCATTAAGCGGCGAGGTTACCCTGCCAGGGGCCGACTGCAGCGGGAATCATAGACTACTTTGTGCCCTCGGCGACGTTAATTGCAGGACATTTGATGTGTCGATAATGAGCGATGCGTGGATGGATATATTGTTTAGTGTGTGCGTGTGCGTGTGAAAGAACTGAGTGCTTCCCTTGATGAGTCTGAGAGGAGGCGTTATTACTGAGACACACAAGATGAGGAAGAGATAAAGGGAGGGGAGCAGCTGCACTTCTACTGAACTCTGGAGCAGAAGAAAAAAGGAAAAAGTTTTTTTTTTAATTGTTGCTCATTTGATGCAGTATTAAGTGTCAATATGACATGAGAGCTTCACTTCCCAAACACTGACTTTGTGCCATCAGGTCACGGTCTGTTGATTAGGCTTTTGAAGAGTTTCAGATATTCAGGCACATGGGCCGATCGTCACCTGCTCTAACTGGGCCTGACATGTTTTGTTGATACCCTTGTGATAGAATTATCAGAGTATTTTAGTTTGATTTACAAAAAGTTTATCAAGAGATGCCGTCTCTGCAGGCTCTGTGGTGCTAATTGCAGCAGATGTTTGCCCACACACATAAATAAGAAATCTGAACAATTAATCTTTGTAGGATGTGAGTGACTGATACAGAGCGATGTGTTTACTAAGTGGAGGTAATGATTGTGATGACACTGTCCTCTAGCGTGACTGAGTTTTGGAATAACTGATGCACATTTTTTGGCTCTGAATGCGTCAGTGTCAATCAGTGCGACAATCAATGTCGCATTTTAAATTACTTTTCGCAGTGAATGCATTGTTATGGCTCTTGCTTCACATTTGCTGTTATCAGGATATTCTGGGAAGCTGAACAACGAAACTCATCAAAGAATCTTCCTCATTGTTACAGTACCTTCTCCTGGCAGACACTTTATTTTCAAATCTCTTATCACCTCACATTCAGAATACTGGTAGGTGCTACAAGTTACAGGTGCCCTAAACACCTTGCATACAGGTTTCTGCAACTTCCTGATGTTGAAGTTGGGCCAGGCTCAACTTCAGTGCAACACCTCATATGAAGAGTACCGGCGGTGCTGATGGAAGAGAATACAATTTACAAATGTTCCCTAAACACGTCGCATACAGACCATTAAAGATGTCTCCGTCCCCAATGCCTCAAATGCAGATTATGAGAATACGCTACAATTCACAAATATCATCCAAATGCCTCACAGGCAGACTGAATATACAGTATGCCACAAGTTCTAGATGTGATACTGACTGTCAGTTGATTTCACAATTTAGAGCTGTTTGTTTTACATTGTCAGAGGAAGTTTAAGGGCGTCTACAGCTGTCATGGTAAAATGTGCCAACAACAGTGGCCAGGAGGAGCAATTTTCACTTTGGGGTCCGTAACATTTGCCAGCTACGCCTTCTATGCCTCATTGAACCAGGAGGAGGTTCCAGTTTTTTGTCTGTTTATCTAACGTGGTAATAACTTAAACACAGGTTAATCTGTGGCAGTGGACTCAGACGTGTCCAGCATCACTTACTG
Organism: Decapterus maruadsi; assembly: GCA_030347415.2. Lineage (NCBI taxonomy): Eukaryota > Metazoa > Chordata > Actinopteri > Carangiformes > Carangidae > Decapterus > Decapterus maruadsi. The sequence continues at coordinate 16,598,912 of CM064896.1, forward strand.
AGCTGGTGTTATACAGGTGTAAACAGCCACAAGTACCAGGGTCTCTACCTTTGACAGAGGCAACAAGCTGCCACTATTGTTCTCTTCCTAGAAAGTGATGCATGCTGGGAATTGCAATTATTTTAGCAAAAGCCTGGCAAGTCACCGGGGCCAACCTCAAGGCGTCCAATCAAACACGGGGAGCGACATTTGTTTGGCGGTCTCAGACGGTCACTAGGCAACCAGACAGCTCCAATGTCCCGGAGCCGCTCAGCAGTCAGTCACTCCAGCGTGACAGAGTCAGCTCTGGAGGAGGCCGCAGGCGAAGCCCAAACAAACTTTCATCTGCGTATCACAGGATTTTGAGGCAGAGCTGGCGAGGGAGCGAGAGATGGAGGGATAGAGAGAGGTGAAGAGAGAGAGAGAAAAATCCCTCTCTCATCTCATCTCTCTCAACAGTAAACATCCTTGGGCTATAGCTGTGTTTGTGTGTGTATGTGTGTGCGTGTACTGTAGCTGCTGACTGTTTGAGGAACCAGAGGCTGGACGACGATGCACTGTTGCTGCTGATGTTCTTGGTCGTTTCTCTTTAAATCTGATCTTCACATAAATCAATAAATCAATACTGATATGTTTATTGTCAAGGAAACCAAATATCTTTTCGTCTCCATTTGTCTCCAGACCATCAAATGTGAACCACCCTCTGCTGCATGATTATGTGAACCACCTACTGCTGCTAAACTACCTACTGCTAAATTCTACTATAATTATTATTATAATAATTACTGTTATTAGCTTAATCAGAAACTTACATCAGTAAAATGGATCTTTAATAATATTATTTCTTTTGCTGCTATCACCATTGATACCATTACTATTATTGCATCGTGGTCATTTCCTCTTCTCCCCCTTTGTCTCTCTCTCATTCCATTCCACCATTTCACCTGTCTTATAAAGATCAGGAGGACGGTGGCGCATGCGAGTTTGTCTCTATGCTCTTGTTGATGTCTCAGTGTCACGGACCCTGGTTGTTTATTGGTTTAAAACATCTGTAGCAGATGTTGGTGGTAACTGACAACACACTGTGGAAACAGCTGCGTCAGTCACTAGAAAACTTTTCTAACAAATCAAACAGAAAACTGCAGCAGCCATCTTTTTAGTTGTGTCCGTTTTCCTCAGTGTAAAGAAGTAATTTCTGATGCGGTCAAACAGCCTCAGGGTGGTGTGTGTGTGTGTGTGTGAGCAGAGCTGCTTTACGAAGGTGTGTGATGACTTTTCTGCTCAGTTTGGACTCTGCAGCAGATTTGGGGTGAAATTTCCAGATGCTTTGAAGACAGCTGGATTTTCAGAGATTCTCTGCAGGTGAGCTCAGAGAAACATGTTGCTGTGTACCAGGGAGTGTGTGTGTTGTTGTGTGTTGCAGCGAATGAACACACAACTATAACAGCTCCTCATTAGAGGTACCAGCAGGAAGTGGCTGCTTGATGCAGAAGATAAAGGTGGATTACACTAACCTGCCTGGGTTGGGACACTCAAAGAGACGCAACATGCAAACAATGCAAATGAAGTGAAAGCTGCTGTATGCTGCAGTGGGATCAAAACCCCCTGTGAGGGTGCAGTCGCCCACTTCACACGGTAGATTGTTTTGCGACAGGGTCACAGCTAAATCCACAGTTTACAACTTGCACAGGAAGCTGAGGAAACATTGTTTTTCTGAAACCTGCTGCGGCGTCACCCCATGGGAAGATGTGTGTGCTTCATCACAAACACTAAACAAAATGTGATATGAGCATGAGGGCAATCACCTAGAGCTTCCACACAGGAACATATTAATGGACACTCATTATCTGACTCACTCACTATCTGAAAATGAAAAACATTCCTTTCATAACCAGTTTTAGAAGACCACCAGGGATGGTAGGACATCTTTAACATTTCTGTTTGATTTTTTAAATCAGTGAGTTCAGCATTAGACACAAACTAATCCCACATGTCTGATATTAAATGGGGCCAAGTCACAAATCCCCAAAGACTCTTGTTGTAGCCATGAACAACAGCTAAAGAAGAAGAAAAACAAGAAGAAGAAGGCACTGCTTCACGTGCTAAGAATTAGCCACTAGCCAACCTGTTTGTTGATTGTTAGTTTGTGACGCAAAAAAACGACCAGAAATAAGTCCAATATACCAACAAACTGAAAATCACTACACTGTGTGTCTTTTGACCCACACACCTTTATCATGCAGTCTTAACACCTGTGTGGCTGCTGAGACAAGCAGGTAACATGTAGACTGACACCAGGACGTATTTAGGAATATTGTTAGATTCATATTTGAATGCTGTAGATAGATGTTCTAGGATGCAAGAAGACAAGACATTGAAATAAATGAATACATTTAAGAAAAAAAACAAAAGAAAAAAAGAGAAGGAATTAGCAGGAGGAGTCACTGCTGATGTGGAATCTCTACTTACAGGTAATAAGAGTAGGAATAAGCATGTCTTCTGAAGCATGGTGAGGTGAGGCCGATGATGACAACAGAGCAAAACCCAGAAGAAGGACAAACACATTGGATTAGTTCATCACTAGAATGAAAGATTATTTTTCTGACTCGTTGAATACTTAACCTGATCATTACTATTATTATCTTACAGTCTGTCTATTAATCTCTGAATGTGTCCTCATATGGAAACTGTCTGTCTGGTTTTGTCTCCTAAAGCTCAGCTGCTGTCTGTTTCTTTGTCTGTTCGTCCACATTAACAATAATAATCTAACTTTAAATTTAGAGCAAAGAGCAGGACCTAAGGTCTCAGGAGCACCCCGGGATCCAGGGACAATACTTTGCTATAGCTGAACTGTGAAGTGGTCAGTAGTCAATCAAGTAAATTAGAGGTAATAATGAGCTACATGGTGTGTGAAATCATCATCTCACTCACCCACAAAATTACACTTTTCTTTTTTTCAAGAGAGAACGATTTGCTCGTTAACTTTTAAGAGATGAAAACACAGATTCATCCATCATTCACTCGTCGGCACTCGCTAACACTCCATCATACTCCGTGGAGTACATGTATCAGTAATAATAATAATAATAATAATATGAAAGTATGACCACCTTATATGATCACATTATCCAAAATATGAAAACAGAATCACATCAATAAATTAAAAAAAAAACAACAACAAATATACAGCATCATCTGCAACTGTAAATATAAAGCATATATCTAATTAATTCCCTAAGCAATGTTTTAATTTGTAGTGGGCGGCTGTTCCTTCTATTATATTGCACATCCTATGTTTATGTAAGATTCACTTATGTTTTAAGAGCTAAATTTTTTCAATATGAAAATGTTTATTTTCAACTATGTTAGTGCAGAGCATCAGTGCCACAGACAAATGTCTTTGTTGTCATCAACCTCCCTGAACTTCTTATTTGTATTAATCTATAGTTTATTACAACTATACTGTACATGATGCTCAGTCTTGGGGAATAAATAAAATAAAAATAAATAAAAAAATAAAGGTACACATCTGATGCCTCCATCACCACCAGGCTCATGAACAGACGCACGGAATGAAGAAAATGACAGAAGATGAAAGTTGGTGAAGTAAACAAAATGGAAGTGGAGGAGGATTTTTCATGAAGAGTGTGTTATAGGTCAAGGGCTCACAGACGACAAATACAGCACAATATTATTATTATTATTAGTGGTGGTGGTATAATATGCAGTAATTATTAGTATGACCTAAATTGTAGAATTGTTGAAAAAGTACCTGATACATAATTAGAAAATAATGATACAGAAAAACTGACAAATAACTACATCTAAATGCCAGCTGTCAGATCTTTACCTCTGCCACTGACTTCTCATTCAAGTATGGTGTGTATGTTTGTGATCTCTGTGTAATGGTTTGTTGGCATCTTTTCCACTTGGCCTGTTTCCTTCATCTGGTGAGAGGCCAGAGATTGGGATCTCATAATATATAAAGACTCACACTCTCTCTGTCTCTCAATCTCTCTCTCTCATACACACACACACACACTGCACTGGGCAGCAATGTGTCAATGAAAGCAGAAAGTCAAGCAGGACTGCAAAGGATCAATATTTCAGTTCCCCTGAGCAAGACCTCACACAGAGAATTACTGCAGACTGCATCTATCTATCAATCTATCTATCAATCTATCAATCTATCAATCTATCAATCTATCAATCTATCAATCTATCTATCTATCTATCTATCTATCTATCTATCTATCTATCTATCTATCTATCTATAGGAATGAAACAGAGAGAGGGCTGACACAAGCGTATTCCACTGCCTTTATACACAGCTACCTCTACACACACACACACACACACACACACACACAGCGTCATACCCATAACCCTCTTTAAGGGCTGTGCTGACATTGTCCTTATGATATTAATAAAGTGCAGAGCGCTGAGAGCTTGGCTGTAAAAGCCACAGCTGTTAAAACTGCTCATAAATATTAATACAGCGTATAAAAAACATACCAGTGTGTGCGTGTGTGTAAGTGAGAGAGAATGTGTGTGAGAGTAGTGGTGATGTATTTGTGACTGCATGAGAGATAATGACAATAACATGTTTGTTTTTATGTGTTTCATTAATGTGCGTGTGTGTCCGTCCTTGATCCTGCAGCCCCTCCCCTCTCACTTCTGTGTCTCTAAATGATGAGGAGGACGAACACAAATGACTTTGGCTCAAATGGAAGAAACTTTTCAGCAGGAAATCATCCTGTGTGAGCCATGGATTGTCTCAGGTAAAGAACAACACAGGAGGAGGAAGCAGCTGATGTGAAAAATGTTCACTGTGGTGGTCAAAGTTCACCTGTAGCCTGAAGAAAGTAGAGTTACTTATGAGGCTTATTTTTTGTGTGTTATTCAATTAAATTCAATTCACTCCCTGTGGCTGCTTCCTATTGGGAAATTGCATTCAGAGCGTGCTATTTAAACTGCTCTAGCCCGACATCACCTCCCTTGCTGCTTCCTCTGGTTTCTTTGCAACCCACCTCCACCCCAGCTCCTCTCAACATCCGTTATGGACCTTATCATCGTATCTTGTTGGTTGCTCTGCTCTGTCTGGGTTTTCTTTGCTGCTGCGACCCTTGCTTATGCCTTTCATAATGACTCATGGAAGGCAGGAAGGTGCGCTCTTCCTGCCTCTGGCTTTCCACGCTAGCGTGTGGAAGAGCAGGGGGTCCCAGAACAGTACCATACCGCCAAAATAAAGATTATTTTGACAAAATGGTTCTGACTGAACTTCCTGTAACTGTGAACATCAGTAGATAAGGTTGTTTGTGTCTAGACTATTGACCTATTCAGGGTGAAACACCACCTCCTACCCATGATCAGTTAGGATTGGCCCCTGCTCCCCCCACAGAAAAAGAACAGGGATAATAATCATGACTGATGAATATGAATTTATAGGCTATTGCTATGACTGTTGTATTTTATGCTGTAGTGAAACTTCAAATGTAAGAGCTCCAAGTTGCCATATATGACCAGTATTAGAGTATGGCACGCAAAGAGGTTCAAATCAACTACATGTACAGTATGAACCCATGTAAGAGCTGGATTCTACTTTAATCATACACACACACACACACACGCACACTTACATTTGTATGAAGACTGCAGCTTGTTTTTTGTATGAATTGTTTCTGCTAAACACACGTGGCTGTAGTTTATCATGAGTTTATATGAAGACTATCAGCTGGATATACACATGCATATACCAATTATGATATGATATAATTTATCATACATGTGTCTTATGATAGAATACTTTCCCCAGAGGCTGAAGTTGGATGAAAAATATCTCACCTACTGCACACACACACAGATACAGCACATATGTGTGTGTGTTTGTAGGCCCATGATTTGTCACCAACACACTGACAAACACCTGCAGGCTGCTGCACACACAGTAACATGAACATGTGCAAGAGGCACTTTACTGTGTTGCATTTAACAGACCTGATGGGTGGAGTAGAGTGCATGCAAATACATATGCTAACCCTGGGGGATTGGCACTGAGGTTAATTTATAAATAAAGGGTTAAACTTGAGGGGGGGCCCTCAGAGTGACAGGTTTTCATGTCCAATTATAATCCAGCTAATTAGCAGCTCGTTACCAGACGGATGTCAACAGGCAAGTTATGAATATGGACACAAACACACACATACACACAGCTACGCACACTGACAAATAATTAATCAGGGATCTATAAAAAGCAAGTGAATAATTTATCTATTGGTTTGGAAGTGAGACTATTGCTTTACTTAATTTGGTTTGATAGCTTGATCTGCTACTTGTACATTATAAAATACATTATACTTTAACAATAATTGTCTCATATGCGAAGGGTTAAACAGCTGTTTTACTGTGCTGCTCTGCAACTGTGATACAACTAACAGTTAGTGCGTACGGTGGCCCTGAGAGCTCAAACCACAGTAAACAGACTGTAAACAGACTGTAAACAAGACCCAGATCTAGTTTCTCGTATCTTTTCTGCACCGTCTCAAACAGAAGCCGAGCTGTGGCTTCGTTTACAAGCAGCCTAGTGGTCCAGTGGCTCAAACTGCTTGTCGTTGCCATGTACAATGTGGAGTCGCACACACGCACACAGATCCGTAGCAATTAAATGGGGTAAAAATGTTATCACGAGCAACAGGAATAAAAAGCAAACAGTTAAAATAAGACACAGCTTGTAAACAACAAAACTGCTCTCTAATGGGATTCTTGTCCAATGTGCTGGTTTCTATGTGTGATCACACAGAGTCAGAATGTGTAAATCTGTGTGTCTGAGTTTGTGTAATGGCTGGGCTTCACCCATTATAACGGCGCTGTGAGTGGACACATCAAGCATTTATCTCAGTGAGCTGCAGAATCCATTATTCAACCATGTGTCACATCTGCAGAATAGGGGTCAAGTCCGGCTCTGTGTGTGTGTGTGCTAATGCTGCCAAATCAACTGTGAATAAGTACAAGTTTAGCATCTGTCAGCATGGAAGCACTCAGCTCTTCCTAATGTGTGTGTATGTGTCTCTGTATAGTGTACACCACGGTTTGGAGACAGCAAATCCCAGTCCACACAAACACACACATGCACGCACACATGCACGCACACATGCACGCGCACACACACACAATAACACACACACATCCAGACCACTTGGCCTTGTAAGAGCTGGCCATTTGCAGTGGATTCAGCCTGAGTCCATTCCCTGGGCTGACATCAGTTACTAATCACCTCAATTCTCTTGTCATAGACCGAGCCCCCGCGGGTGCAGTGTACTGTCTGGAAAGAGGATGTGTCCTTTTGCTGTCTTGGTGCAGAGGCTCATCATTTATTTGGTGACTTTTTAGTCTGAGTGGGGTGGACAGGGGGCAAACCCTTTGGGTCTAGGCTGTTCCCGCAACTTCCTGATGAATCAACTGTCACCAAGGCTGCGTTCACAGACTCCTCTCTCCTCGAGGACAACCGTGCACAATCTCCCTCCTGCCAAGCTAGGTCGGGGCAACACCGCCCAGTTCACGACACTGGAATTGAAATCCGCCATCTCTCCTTCCTCTTTGTGAGGCTGCAGCGCCATCACACTACAACACGAAATGCTTTATTTAAATGCGGCAAAATTTCCAAGCTCCATTTGGCTTCCACAGAAATCAGCGTTCAGGTGCAGAGGTGCGTGTGGCTTTAAATGAAGACCAGGGTGTTATTAGAGAAACACGACACCCAGGCGACAGCTACCATGACGGGCAGAGAGTGGATTGTCTTCGAGCCCAGAACAGTGTGGGTGGAGATATTTGTGAAGCTCCACATTTCATTCAGCGAGACACAGCCCCATATCTTGCTCTTAATCACCCACCTCGCTTTTTATTTGCTGAAGCCAAGTAATTTCTAACCTACAAAGTTGCACTAATTATTTAACCTTTCGCTCTGATATTGGAGGCGGCGCTGGCTCGGCTCTCGCTTCTGAAAAGTTCCTGCATGATTGGTTCGCTCGAGGTGAGGTGTAATCAATTGTGGCGAACCTGCTCCCGTTTTAGAAACCAGCAGAATCCTCTGAACTCTGCGTCTCCTAACAGGAGCCCTCCTGCACGTGTGGACGTTGGTTTGCAGAGAGAATAATTAACCCACAATGCATCAACAGTGATGAGACGGACGAGCATCTCTCACAACATCTCTCACCACACTGAGCTGATGAGGTGAAAATAATGGATTCGTGCACTCTTTTACATGACAGTGAAGAATAACCACTAAGCACAGATGACGTGCAGGGATGACGGGGATGCACTGATGGCATGAAATAAATGATCAAATATACCAGGGGGGGGTTCAACAAATGCATCTGATATCACTTTCACCTTAGTGTGATGGTTCAGGCTGTTAGATGTGGGGCTGTAAGAGGTACTGATCTAGAGTCAGTGTATAGGAGCAGCAGGAGCATCACTAGAGGAGCTGAGTGATGAGCTGCTGTGGGCAAGGCCTTTATGAAAAGCACGTTTTAGCCAGACATCCAAAAGCTGAAGAGTGCACTTTATTTTGTCCTTTGTTTGGCTGTCAAACAGTTCTTACTTAACGTTTGTTTATTCTAATAAATTGTGCACTTCAGTTCTGGACATTTGTTGTTGTTGTTATTTTTTGCTGGCTCCGCCCACAACAGCCCATCACTCAGCTCCCATACTAGTGCTCCTGCTGCTCCTCCAAACTGAGTCTACTGCAGGTAACAAAGCATCTCACCCAGCCCCATGTCAAACAACCTGAGCTGTCACTTGAACTGATCATGACCTCAAACAGCACATTTTAAAATGATGGCATGAATATTTTCACAATTTCTGCACTTATTTCATAATACTTAATTATAAGTCAGAGGAAAACACGCCTGCTGTGATGAGGCAGACACAGGGACAATAAATAAAGCCTGCTGTTGTGGCCTGAACTGAATTTGCAATGGAACAAAAAATAAAAATAAAAAAACAACATTTTGACAGAAAATGACAGAGATCTGTGAAGAGAAGCTTAAACTGCATACTGGTGGTTACTCAGTGCTGAAACAGCCAGGGGAGAAAATTACATGTGTGCCACAGAGATTAAAATAATAGGTCTTTCATGTTTCACACTCTTGAAGGGAAAAAGGATGTGCAGCTCCCAAAGTATGTGGTGGCCCTTTTCAACAGTTTCAACAGAGATCTGTAAACTCTGCAATTACCATTTGGACGTGAAGGCCACCAGCAGCTATTACTGCTGAAACAGAAGACAGGGTATTTTTTTATTTTTTTCATAATTATTCCAAAACTGAAGTGTTTGAACTTTTTCACACTATCAACAAATTATAAAATGAATGACTCCATTTTTTAAAATTTATATTGAATTGTTTTAAGCAAATTAATCTTGTGTCAGTGTTTCTCTGGGAACATCACATCCTTTTTTCCTCGCTGTGGCCCTGAGGTCAATCAGATGCATTTAGAAAAACCGCTGCGAGCCGGAGGGAGGAGGCGTGATGAGAGTCACAGTGAGGAACGGAGTTGGATGCGTTGATGTCTAGAAGTAAACATACAATACCCCACGCTCAGAGTTCTCCATGTGTGAATCTCTCTATCGGAGCAAGGGCAAGGCAGGTACAGGACGGGACAGGAAGGGGTGGAGCCAAAGACAGGAAACAGGAAGATAAAGAGAGACATAAAAGGGAGTGAGACTCCAGTCAGAGAGAAGTTGAGAAACATCTGTTTTTCTGTTGACACTGAGAAACAGAGGCAAAGGCAGGTCTGATTCCTCCTGTGGACACAGGAACATGGCTACAGCTGATTCACGTGAGCTCCTGCTGCTAAAACATGATGAGCCTGATGTCTGTGCTTCAGTCTCATGGCTGTGTGATGCTGACGATGACATGAGCTATGAACTGTGTCTATGTCTGGACAGCAGTGAATGTGAATGAGCAGCGTGGAGCCTAAAGAAGCGGCGACCACAGCTAGGGTGGCCCTGGTGGCTCAACACACTGAAAATGAAGAAAAGCTAAAAGTGCTACACAAAAAAAGACACAACAAAGTGATGGACCTGACGAGGTTGCTTTTGATCGACAATTCTGGACTTTAGAAGTTGTGAAGACAGTAGACTTAAAACAAAACAAAAAAATCATGATCAAGACCTAGCTACTTGCTGTGTAATGTTTCCTGAGCATTAGTCTTTAGCCACCTGCAAACACATCTAATGTGTTGTGAGTTTATGCAGCACATGTGTTACCAAATTGACTAAGTTGTTTTCTTAATCTATAGTGTCTTTCCATAATGTTTTCTTAAGATGCAGTGGGTTGACCTTTCAGGACCACCGTACAGCAGGGGGAAAAGATGACTTTTCTCATGCCCCATGATTTGTGGCTGTCTGTGACGAATCTGCTGCAGATCTTCAGCTGCTGAGCAACATTACTGAGATACACAGATTTATCAAGGTGATGAGTTTCAAAGACGGATAAAGAAAGGAAGATAAACAGCGAGAGACAATTCTGTGAAGCCCCTTGAATTAAAATTTGTATTTCAATCCAATCACACTTTTTCTGTTTCAACTGTTCAACCAAACGCTTTTTCATTTTTCTCTCAGAACAAAGGGGATATACTGTAAAGTTTTAATTCATCCATTCATTGTTTTAGGGCAGATTTAAGTGACAGGATATCTTTAAGAAAAAAAAAAGAAAATCTGATAAAACCAGTGATGTTGTAACTCATGTTGTGGCTGTTGTGGAGATGTCAGGAGGATGGTGACTGAGGATGAAAACAATGGAGGTAGAATCTGGCAGCGAAGAGTGAGTGTGTGAACACTCAAACTGGGAAAAATATCTACTTTACATAATGTTAATGCACCTGTTTACAGCTGAATTATACAAATAGTTCAACATTCAGCTGTTTGTTTAAGCTTTATTTTGAGCACAATTGTGTTTTAGTCAGACTTGTTTTATTGTGTCATCAGAGGTGATGATATTTCCTCTCATCTGCCTGTGTTGTTATTTTCTCTGTGCTGAAAAATCATCTTTTAGAGACTGAACCTAGTTTAACATGTGCTATGTTATTTTCTCAATGGTTCAGACAAAGTGTTGATTATGCTGCTGCTCTTAACACAGTTATTGGTGACACTTTATAGCTACTACACATAAAAGGTATACAGTAGGTTAGTGTGTAACTTGTTTGGCTTTTCATTAGCAAAAATCATATTATTTTCATAAATATGTATTTACCGAAGTCTAATCACAATGACATACAAATGAAAGCTTTGAAAGAGTGAGTTGTTTACAAAATAGGCTTCATAGGTTGCGGTGCACACAACTAAAGCTGCATGTTGCATCACCATCTTTGTAAGAAAGGAGACAAACTTGGTTGGCCTTTTGCATTTTACCTTTAAATCCCTGATTAAAGGTTAAAAAAATAATCCCTGTGTGTCCTCAGGGGCAGGGAGGAGAAGCAAGCAAACACAACTGTGTTGGTAAAAGCTCCCTACAGTTCATTCTACTTGCCTTTTTCCCCTTGAAATGGAGGACCATCCTTTTGCCCTGTGAGTGGCGCACACACGTTTGTTTTCACTCGCTGCACAGCTGGCAGAGCATCTTGTTTCCATGACAACTGACCGGAAAAAGACGAGTGTGACGTTATGATTAAATGACTCCAGATCGTAAAAATTAGCCTCTAGTATGGACAAACTTTAACAGCAGAGGCACACGTATGTATCACAGCTCATTTCGTTTAATAAACGAGCCGCCCATTTCTGTGGAAGTTTTACGTTTCTTAGAAGTTATAAATATTAAACTCTGGATTAATCTTATTTTATCTTATCTTTGTGTCGTTTATTTCATTTTAAATTAAGTTGTTGACTTCCAGACTGCAGTTTACTGAGGCAGAGCTATTATGTCAAAAAAGATTAAAACATATGGAGAGTTTCAGTGTGGACTGACTGACCTTACTCACGACCTTTTAAACATGCTGGGTGAATTGAATTAATAATTCAGATATTTCTGCTCAAATGCACCTGGAGCGGAGCGGCTAATGTGGATGGACAATTTCCAGAGCGGCAGAATAATTCTGCCGCAGGTGACGTCTGTGCTCTTTTGTTAATTTGCTTGTTTGTTACCTGTTTTAGTTTATTTGTTATTTCAGCTGTTGAAATGCCACAAGTCTCCTCTTAGAGGCCGACCTGGACGTAAAAGCTTCTGCCAAATCAAAAATCAGAAAATATGGCTGCAGGCTCTGAATTTTAAACAGGAGAACTTTAAATAACATAATTTTCCCATCAATTTGCAGATTCATAGAAGTCAGCCTCTATCTGTTACTCAGTCGCACAAAAACTAAATAAATAAGCCAGTGTTTCAGTAGCTTCAGAAACATTAAGTATTCATCCATTCTCCTCTCAAGCTTTTTATGAAAAATGTATCTCTAGGCGCTGCATGTTCAAGCCCTCGGGGTCCACCTGGCTGTTAAAACACCAAACCCCCATTAAGACTTCAGTCATGTCCAGGGTTGTTGAATTTTACATCACATTATCATCATCGACATCCCGTGGAAAAGTAAAAAGTCCATTTGGAACATGTGTAACGGTGCTGCCCTGAAAGATTAATTGGACAGTTTTGTGCATGTTCGCTTCACTTCCCGACAAAAGTTTTGTCCTGGAATAATTTATGGGCCCTGAAAGGCACGTAAAACACTTTGGATTGAAAAAAACACACAACACATTTTTTTTCTTCCACTCGGACGGACGGATACATTGTGGGAATAAAATATAGATGAACCTGAAAACAGAGGATATGATAAAACCTCTTAGTTTCCAGATCTATCGGTCTGCCCCACAGCAATCAATTCTTCTTCTTTCGTCTTTCCTCAACATATTAGTATTTAATCTCTCTTCATCTTCATTCTCTTCTCCTCTTGTTTTTTCTCTCCGCAAACACTTTTTTTAATTTTCCTCCTTTCCTCCCTATTATTTCGCTGAGATCATCTCCATATCTGCTGCTCTTCTCCTCCACTCCGCTTTCTCCATGACTCCCCCGTTTGACCTGTGCCGGACCTTTAGCCCTTACTGGCCCGCTTGGGTCAGCTTGGATTCATGAGAGCGTCTGAGCAGCATCTCAACTGCTTCCTCCTTTTTCTTCTTCCTCTCAAGCTGCACTGTCACTCTCTTCTTGTGCTGCTGTTTGCCCTCTAATTGGTCTTTTATGTATATTATGCCCAGTTAGCCTGGTTAGCATCTGATTAGCATATTCATTTGACCCAGAGGTTAACCAGCGCTGCCTTGTTTTCTTTTTTTTTTGTCTGCACTTCATACATTTTCTTCCTTTCTGCCCTGTTTTAGTTTTCCCACCCTTCTTGCTCTGTCCTTTATCCCCTACCTGCCCCCTCCCTGCAGGTCCCTAACTACACCTGCATGTTACAACTGGCAGGCTCTAATGGACTTTTATCCCGGTGTCTGGAAAACTCCCTGTTAGCGTGTGCTAACCTCTGACTAGAATTTACAGCTGACCCCGTGGCCGTTCTTCTTAAACCTCCTGTTCTCCACTGACATGGATCTAATGCTGCATTCAAGCATGAGAAACAAAAACGCGATCACATTACCACAGTTTAAGCATCTGTCTATTTGTGTATTGATTTTAAAATTGTATCATTCACTTTCTAACCCTGAAACACATCAGATTGGCCATCATCTTATAGTAGTAAGCCCCCAAACTCCACACAAGTGGAGCAATCTACCTGCTGAGATCAGGTCTGTTCAATCAAACCAAATTTTTAAACTTTCTTTTAAAACAAAAAATGATGTTATGACCAATTTAACAGTTGTTGTTTTTTGTCTTTGAATCACTTATCCTTGTTAAGACCAGTGCTATCTAAATAAAGATTATTATTATTATTATTATTTGGACCAGCTGTGAGACACTGGTCCCTCTTCACGGTAAACCTGTGCATGAAGGTTTTATGTTTTTTGTGTTGTGTAAGAGGCATCGATAGAAGTGCTGCTGAACTGGGTGTCTTTGGTGTCACAGAAAAATACACGTTGTAGGATTCACAGCTTTCCACAGTTTGAGCTGCCTGGATATAGCTATACATTTAGCCTTGACTGTGTACAAGGTCCCTTCTCTATAACATGTTGACATGGATTTGCTGTGGGAGCTGTTTCATACCACAGTCTACACTACACTGCGACTGGCGGTAACTGGATAACAACAGTGTTTTTAAGCTTGTAGAGAGACAGAAATCCCAGAGAAGGGGGATGGGGAAGCACGTGGAGAGTGAAGTGTGTTGTGTGAAGCAACTCCTAGTGACATTTTTAAAAAGAGGAGAAGCACTGAAAACAAAAGTTGGGCAGTTGCTTAAAGTTACAGTAACGAGCCAGTGTTGGATATTCAGCTTTAAGATATTCAATTTAACATATTTGAGAGATGCTCTGTCTTAGTATTAAAGAAGAAGTAAGTGGTCCGGTCGTTTTCGCTAATGCTGCGTTCCAGGCAGGCTTTTGAAATCGTAAATTACAGCTTCAAGTCACAACTTACGACTTTGTAGCGTTCCAGGTAACCCACTCTGAGTTTTTCACTGTTTTACCGGTGAAAGTCACTATAACAGCCACTCGTAACTTCCGACCGGTGAACTCGTACCAGATCGAACTGGTACCACTTCACGGTCGGAAAAATACCAGTCACAACGCACCATAACAGTCCTCGTCCCTACGTCGCCACATTCACGGCGTTCCTTGGCTGCACACACAGCCCTGCATGCCGTTCTCTCTCCTCATTGGATAAAAACTGTAGGATACGATAAATGTTTTCTCCTCGGCTCAGAGCAGAGCAGAGTGACTGACAGACCCGTGTTTTGGTCCAAACACTCTATGTAAGTGATTGCTGTCGGAAGATATAACTATTTAAGACTTATATTAACACAAATATATCACTTACTTCTGCTTTAATGCATTGACCCGAACCAGCTGAGCACTGTTTATAAGCTACAAGCAAGTTATCCCAGTCACACACACACACACACACAGTCTTCACATGCAGTTATTGAGCACAAACACACAGGCGCAGCAGAGAGAGTGAGCTGCTAGCTGCCATGCTAAGAGTTGAAGCTGATCCGTCATGTCTCATTGTCAGGTCGTTGGTGAACGGGTCGGACACAGGTCAGTCCCTGTGTGTGTATTTAGATATTTCAGGGCCTCTGTCCTATGGACAATAACAAGCAGTAAAAGTCAGCATAATTTCATCTTCAGGGGAATAAACCAGCAGCAATATTTGTGTATTTCTTTTGAGAACAACCCAGAGGTTTTGAGTTTGCACTGTTTTTTATTCTTGTGTTTGCTTCTAAAGAATAAGAACAAACAGCTCTCAGGATTTCAAGCCGTCCGCAATCAGACCAAGTAATCCTTACGTCTTCCATTTCACCTCCCTGTGGCTCCAGACAAAGTTTAACGCTGTAAATCTGCTTCAATTACCAACTTCAGGTAAGTGTCACAGTGGGACTGCTGGAGAATATGCACTCACAATTTTCTATTTGCCATTTTTCCGTCAGTTACATTGTCAGCAGACTGAGCTGAAGCAACATGACCGCATTCATACTGTTCAAAGTTTTGTGTGTGAATTGAGTGAATGACAACAACAAAATCCTAACAATGAATATATCAGCAAAAAATGTGTATAAGCAATGATGTGAGTGGAGTGGAGAGGGATGAATGATAGATGGATGATGGATGGAGCAATACAGAGAATTAGAGGAAATCAAAAAGAGGCAGGTGATGGTGGAAGGCCAGTGTGTATGTTGATTAAGACACAGAAAGTTATGTACACCTGCTGACTAAAATCAAAACAAAGAAATACAATGTAGAACTGAGGTTTGGAAATGTCTAAACTCTGGGCACCTCTATCGTTATATTATTTATTTTGCCTTTAAGGGTTGGAGAGGATTAAGTACATCAACGGATTCAATACATAATTCTGACCTCATATGTTGCCTTAAGAAACAAATTAAAGTTTGTGGCCTTCGTAATCACATCCGTCAGAGTGTGGACTGCAAAGTTTGATAAGGTCTAATCTCTAAAAAAAAACGTTTGTTGTCTGTCTGAAACTAAATGGAAAAACTATTTAAATTCTGTTTCTGCTTAAACCTGTTTTACTGATCTCTTCTTAACCTCAAGACATTTACTCACAACCCCTACTCTGTCCATATTTGTAAACCTGAGCCTCTAACTTTCCGTTCAAACAATCTACAATCAACTATGAGGACACTTTGACATCTATCTATCTGTCTTTTGGTCTTTTCACACATATTTTAATGATACTAAATGTATTATTCTGTTAATCAACATTTAACGGTTACAAAATGGCACAATTGTTGTTTAAAAGAGTTTCTGGTAACCTCATGCCAGTGTTGCTGTTGAAGCAGCCATATTTAGTTTTCTTTAATTATGATCAAGACCATCTACACACAGACTATAGGTAGATATTTACTCCACCTCCATACAGTATAAATAGAGATGTCAATGAACAATGTAATTATAAAGCAGCTCTTGGGTCTGTGTTAATACTGTGTATCAAAGGCTCAGTCCACAGAGAAATGCACACAGCCTGTATTCAGAGACTGAGCCTTAAAACCAGCCATAATGACTTTGTGCAACTTTGTGATGTCATAACAAAGCAGTCACCACAACCCTGCCTATACCTGGACCCATCTACCTGTTGTTAATTAATACAATTTTGGTCCATAAAAACCCAAATATCTCAGAGTTTGAGGTGTGACTGAGAGTGGTGACGTCTTTGTTATGATGTCACAAACTTCCTTTACAAAAGTCCTGATGGTTTACTTAAAATTTGGGAAATTTGTTTCAATTTCCTGTTGACAGAGGCTACCGACTGTCTAGTCTGTGTGTTTAGCAAATTTCAGCGAAAATGTACAAACAGAAAGTAAAAGAGGGACGTGTTAATGATTTCTAGTTATTAAATTATTACGTTCAGATTCGTCTCTTACCTGCGCTTAAAGGTGAGGACAACGCCGAGGAGGATGATGATGAACATGAGGATTCCTGCAATCACTCCAGCCATTTTCACTGTGCTGTCCACCTGCTTCTCCGGCTCCATGGCATCTGAGTCCTGAGTGGATGCACCTATACACACAGAGACACACAAAGACACACACACACACAGGTATGCACATAGTCACATTGGTAGGCAACTGCATACAAATACTGTAGTGACAGACACACATACAATCACATAAAGAAATGACCACAAGAGAGCATGCACAGAAAAAATGACAATGCATACACACAAAGGAAATGTTTATCCTTGGTAGCCATACTCGGAAACACACCCTCTCTTTCATGCGCTCTCAAATCATAGGTCATATTTGTCACAGACAAAAACACACTGAACACACTTGATCCCAAGGTGAAGATATTCTCAACACTTCATCCATATGCAAACATAAACATAAACAACATGCAGTAATGCGGTGCAGAGGGGGATGGAAACATCACACACAACGTAGATAATGAAGATATTAATGTAAGAATTTAATCTTTTTTGAAATGTTTAATTTTACTGTGAATCTTTCATTGTGGTTAAACTTTGGATGAGTTCACATGCTTGAACACCACAGGAAATCCTGTTGCTATCAGCATTTTTAAACAACATAAATGTATTCACAGACAAGGACAAATGACACACAGCTGTAAAAGTCAGTCACACACATAGAAAACGGCGCACATGCAGAAACCAAGTCCCTCTTTTTACATGGGGATTAAATGAGCTGCCAAGCAAATAATCACCAGACAAAGGTGGATGGAAACACAAGTTGGGGAAGGTGAGCACAAGGTTGGTGTGTGGTGCGGCTCGTACATGAGGTAGATACATATTTATGCAGGTACGAGCGCAGCTATCAGTATGTGGCGTGATGTAGAGGTCAGGAGGTGACGGTCAATACACTGAATGAAAGAAGCTGCAGTGAATGAGGAGAAAGAAAGTTACCCCTCATCGTGCATGTGTGTGGGTGGGGAGAGGGGGTTTTGGTGTACTTCCTGGTTGCTGCTTAGAGACATGCACTTTATTTTTCTACATTTCCGCTAGGTTAATTCATGTTATTTGTCATTTATCTTTTGAGCAACATTTTTTTTTTTGTGATTGAGTATATTGTTTCTGCAGTTTTGTGCAGCCCCTTCTGATCTGTTTCCTTCAGAAATATGGATCCACATCTTTTTACTTTCTATCAGTGTAAACATTGTATGAGGTATACTGTATGCTACAACAGGTTATCCATTAACATCCTTATGCGATGAGACGTTCACACATAATATGATTTGTCCTTTTTAATACGTGTGACTGATGTGATTTGTTGAAATGCACGTCAAGAAGGTGAAATGCTCTGAAATTTACTTTGTTTGTTTTGTTGATGTTTTGGTTATGAAAGGCTCAGGTCAGACATCAACCTGCACAAAGCTGAACTGAACTGAACTGAAAATGGATTTTGCTGAGTGACTTTTGAATTTTTCAGCCATATACATTTTCCAAAGGAAAAGCCAAACATTTACAATAAAAAATAAGTCTCTATTTGCTCCAGAGAGATTTCTACCTGGAATTATTATTCAAGTGTTACTTCAATAAAAAAAAACAACAATTACCTAGAATGAGCTGTGTACCTGGACTGTACATCACACACTCACAGAAAAAAGTACATCTAACCTGCCAGTCGATATAAGGCAACAAACTGCGTTTGACACAAACTATTAGTTAAGTGTTCCTCCAGTCCATGTTCCTCTTTGAGCTCACATAGAGACATTGCTCGATCTGACGGAAGAGAGAAGATGACAAACTCATCCGTTAAAGTAAATCTGATGAATCTGTTGGAGGACAACTAAAAGCCGGTGGAGTGATGTGACCCAGAGGTCAATAGAGAAAGAAGGGCTGCTGAGGTCAAAGACAGGCTGAGAAAAAACTCAATGAATAAATACAGGAACACAGAGAGGAGAGGGAAGAAGATAGGTGTGGGGAATATAAAGACATACAAGAGAGATGGGGAAAATAGAAGTAGAAGAAGAAAAGACAACATTTTCTCCTGCACATGAATGCACCTGTGCAGATGAGCACCAAGCTGTTTCTTGTTATAACCTTGATAGACAAAGACGGCCGATTAATGGAGTGATACTGCTGTGTGGGAGTTCAGTTTAATCCCCTGTCTCACTCAACCCCCCTCCCGCCCCCCCTCCTCTGCAATAACAACACAAGGTTGGTAGTGGAATCCACTGAGCTAAAGGCTTAAGCACCTAACCTTGGCACGCTCTGCAATAGCTGCGACAGCGCTCAACGGCTGCAGCGCAGAGGGGTTCCTGTAAAAGCAAAAAAAAAAAAAGAAAAGAAATGAAAGCCACCAATTACCAATTACGTCATTACTGCCGTTGTCAAGTTACCATTACAGACTGTGTCCACGTCTGCAGGCTATGAGCGTGTCACCTTGTGAAAGAATAAAAAATTAAGAAAATACATCTGTCACTTTCCGTCCCACGCATTAATGCAGGAGGGAAAATGTAGCCTTCTCTCCTGCATCTCTTCAATAGAAATGAGAACTCAAACAGACATTTTAATGGCGTGGTTCTGTATTAAGTGCTGTACTTTTTGAAAGTACAGAAAAAAAGGAAAACAAGATACTGAATGAGTACTGAATGTTTTGTCTCCTTTAGAGAAGAAAAGCTCAACTGTTCAAGCTACAAAATCATCTAAAAGCTTCAACAGGATGAAGGGCAGACTTTACATTGTCCTGCATGTCCATCAAACTGTAAATAGAGGTAAGAATAAATCAGTCGATACAGTACAAGGTGTATTTAACAGTTACATGTACCAACCACTTTATCAGGCACACATTGCTAGTACCAAGTTTCTACCTTCAGAACAGCCTTAAATCTTCTGGCAAAAGTGGTGTTTAAGGTGTTTGTATGAGACAACCCCCAAAATGTAGCCAGTGGTGATGGACTCCCTCTGGCAAAGACGCCAATTAAAGCCAATCAACTTCCTAACCCTAACCCCCACCATGCAAACTACTACACAGTAGACACACAGCTGCAATTAATGCCTGATGTGAAGACTACTGGTGGACATCACAATATTACATACTATTTAAAGATGTCCCCAAAACACCTCACATGAAGGCTACTGACATACACTATAATTTACTAATGCCCCTAAATGCTTTACATGATTTGTCGACACTACACTTTGTATCTTAAAGCGATAGTTCAACATTTTGGCAAATTGCCTATTACCATAATCCCTATAGTCTTAGGGGGAGGGTAGGTTCATTACCTTTAATTGTCGGTGCAAGCTGTTGTTAGATCGGCGGGGCAGAGACACAAGCTGCTCAGCTAACACAACCGAGGCACGCAGTACTTTTCCCTTTCCCTCATCAAACTCATCAAATATAGTACTCAACCCAACAACTCCAAAACGCTCTCATGGACAAGTTGTGGCCTGCACATTCACCAAGCTATGGAATAATCGAGACTGAGTTGTTTTCAAGGCAAATGCATAGCCAAAACTACATTCCAGACACAACTGCTGGGCGGAGTGATTTAAAAAATGCAAGTAGTACGCAAAAGTGTAAGTGGGCGGCTGTGGCTCAGAGCGAGTCGTCCACTAACCGGAAGGACATTGGTTCGATTCCCGGCTCCCACCAGTCCGCATGTTGAAGTGTCCTTGGGCAAGACACTAAACCAACACTTGCCTTGTATGAATGTGTGTGAATGATTAGCCTCCAAACCTGTCTGAAAACAGAGCTGAATAAATGTGTGTGTGAAAGGGTGAATGCGAAAAAACAACAACAAACACAGTGTAAAGCGCTTTGAGTGGTCCGAATGACTAGAAAAGCACTATATGAGTGCAAGTCTATTTGACATTTACCATCCAAGTAGTTCCCAGTATTTGTTTATATGTTATTATTTCATAGCGTGGCGAACGTGCAGGTCACAACTTATTCATGAGAGCATTTTGGAGTTGTTGGATTGTGTATTTGATGAGTTTTGACTGTTAAAGAGAATAGATTGTATGTTGCTCTGGGTAAATCGTCGATTAATATTTCTACACACAACTTAACAGATGTGCTGATTTTTTCTGCACTGACAATCTGGTTTTCTGATTTAGACAATCAGACATGATGCATGTGTGAGTGTGCAGCCTGCTGTTATAATTCCCATTAACAAGCCAGGTCTGGTGCTGCGTGAGCCCTCGAGGCCTGTAATCAGTAGAGGTGCATAGGAGTGTGGACTCTCGGCTCTGCGTCCGTCCGGCTCCTTCACTTACGGCAAGGGCCTGGAGCGGTCAAGCGGGAGACAGGTTCACACATTTCCCTGTAGTCTGTGCCCTGGTATCACCCCACAGGTGTATTAAACCGCCATTCCCCCCTGAGTGATCTGCAATATGTATCACCTGACACATTACAGTGCAACCCTGTTCGTTCACACCTCAGCGGCACACGTGCTGATTGGGTTCAACAGTTCATGATGTAATAGTGGAGGACCCCACCTGGCAACAGGTTCAGCTCCATTTAACACTGTGATTGGACGGTTTGGGAGTCACTCAGCCAATCAGCTCAACTCAGACAGCACTCTGACCGGGGGAGGAGGGGGGTGGGGGGTGGGGAAGGTTTAATGCAACCATGTCCATTACAAAGGGGTGAAAAGATGAGACCAAGCAAGTCACAGCAAAATAGGATTGATTGATGCTTGGTGCAAACACAATATGGAGGACACTGCGGCCATGTGTTCCTGAAAACAGGTGGCGTCTGAGCATTTTACAATTTATGGATCCATCTTCCTGTCCCGCCACCAGGTCTGGCAGGTGGTGTGCATATTATTTTGTTGGCACGCGTCAGGTTCACTAAACAATACGTTTGTCCAGATGACACTGAAGTATCATGTTATAACATCTCCCTCTGGCCCCAGGACTTGACTCAGGTTCAGTGTCAAATATTTAAAATCAAAACCTATAAACCTGAACCTGAAAAAATGGTGAAAGTAATTTAGTAATCAGTGTTGTCTTTGAATCACCCTTCTATATGACATGTGATGTATAAGCTATGATTCCTTGAAAACAGCTTGACCTTTAGTTTTTCATGCTATTATATATATAGTTTCCAGGTCATTACAAATGTTTCTATTAATTTTAAAACAATATAAATCTGTTTTTTAATCATAGTAACAGTTGATTGGTCACCTGCCATTGACACCACATCATCAATGATCCCACGTTAATTAAGGGACCCTTATTGCAAA